>VURO01044205.1:0-31794 GCA_015108175.1 Pelvicachromis taeniatus | reverse complement strand
CTGGTGGATGACTATTTAGTGGTACTAAGATTTTGTCACAATTTGCAGAGGCAAATCATGTAGCGAGAGAGAGAAGTGGACACAAATGTAGGCAAACGGAGACAATGGTGGAGGATAACAGAAAGCGAGCCTTTATTAACAGCTGTACGAAAGAACAAACAGGTGGAACAGGGAAAAGTAACCAAAACCTAAACTGGAAAAAACTAAGCATTAAATAACACGGACCTGAAACTGTAAACCTGGAAGCGCAAGAAGACAGAAAGCTGGGGTAACACAGGGCATGACAGACAGACAAAGAGCAAAGGATAACACACACTAGGCCTGTGTCCCAATTGTCAGGCTACATGCTCAGGAGGCCAAATTTGTAGGCCGGTTACGTCACAGCGACGCGACGAAGGCTGTCCCAATTCTTAGACACCTCCAAGTTTTATTGTTTTCCGTCTGTTAGGGCAGTTCTTGAGCAGATGGGCCTGCAGGGAGCTTTATTTAGATTAGAAACCGAGCGAGTGTTTCCGCGGCATCCTCTTGTCACGGAGGAGGAGGAAGCGGTAAGGGCGGGGAGAAGTGGTGAGGGCGGGAACAGCTGGTGACGCAAATCTGAAGGCTAGACTGTCCCATTTCACAAGCCTCGCACTTCTGTCCTTCTCGGTCTTCTTTAAATACAGTGCTATTCATAATGTATGAGGCTATGTTATGGTAAATGGCAATCACATGCAGGCAATGTGCCTGAACAGGAGTAAAAGGTATGATGCTATTTTTTAGGGGTTTTTACCAGAGAAGAACCTAAATCAATCACGCAGCCATATAGATGTTGACTGGGTACATAGATCTTCTCTTTCCCCAGCCACATTATACCATTACATTTTAATTATGAAACATTTTCTATTATAATCCAGTCAGCTGCATAAGGAAGCCACCAGTTCCACTGCATGTGCTGTGTAAGCGGTGAGAGGAAACCAGGTATTGTGTGTGCACATGCACTGGTGTATACTATCCACATTTATTAAGCATTCAATATTATATGGCTAATTGAACTGACATAGTGAGAATTCAATAACCGGGCCACTCTGAGGATGTGTTGACCTTTAATGCTGATACAGCAGCCACACTCCATGGATGGATTGTGTGGGACTGTAATCGACATGTAAGAGGTTTAAACAGCTTTGGAGACTGAGGTGCAATAAGCCTCTTTTCAATACCTTAATCACTTACCTGCTGCTATCTGAGTTGTATTGACAAATACTCAGATAGCTTAAGGCATACAGTCGAGTGTCTGTGCACATGGTTGCAGGCCGGTATACTTTTGTTTGTGTTGCAGTATCTATGGGTTTTCAATTTGTCCAGTGTTTTGATGGGGTCAGATTATATACCAGTAACTGGGATGTCTGTGATATAAATACAGGACTGACGGAAGCATTGGGTGAGTGATGCCTTCAAATAACCATTGTCAGCTTTTAAATCGGTTCTGCTGATGCATTCCTCTTCGCACTGAGCGTGGAAAGGCGTTAGTGTGTAAAGGTGGAAGGGTGCGGTGGCTAGAGCTATTAAACCAGACATTTAATTTAGCAGTTAATAAAACCTACACCAGTCATGACGTAAATGGCTAGGAGTACCAAATTCATGCAGGATAGACGACGTTTACAGAGAACTCAGATGAAGTCTTGTTACACTGGAGAATGAAATCTTCTCTTCACAGTCGGTGCATGCTGAGGCACGATAAACTTTAACACATAGAGTGATGCCATGAGGGAATTATTATTACTTTAGTTTAGTTTATTTACTTATGTATTTGTGTAAGAAAGGCGTAAAGGTGGACTTGGAATATGAGCACAATGTACTTAAGTTTGTAATTTTCAGTTTTCTTGGGAATGAAATCTGATTTGCTGATAGCTGGTAGTTTATCTTGTTTTTACTTGTCTAGACCAACTGAATGGATTATAAACAGGTCTTATACATGCTTGGAGACAAGCGGAACACAACATCTTATATACAATTTTAAATGCAAATACCAATTTCAGACCATCTGTGTGGATGCATGAAGACTAGAAGTGTTATTTTGACTCTGCCAAAACAGCAGTAATGGCAGAAAAGTCAATTTCTTGAAGAAGTTGCTAATTATCAGAGTACACTTCATTACAGGTTGGAATGATAACATGTATTTCAGAATCAGAACAAGTTATAGCCTACAAAATTACCTCACAATTGCCTACAAAAAAGAAACAAATTTATATTTTACTGAATTTATTATTCTGAAAGTAGAACAGTGGAACTTTATCACACCATCCATAGCTGCCTCCTCTTCACCAGACCTCTTTATCTGT
This sequence comes from Pelvicachromis taeniatus, assembly GCA_015108175.1. Taxonomy (NCBI): domain Eukaryota; kingdom Metazoa; phylum Chordata; class Actinopteri; order Cichliformes; family Cichlidae; genus Pelvicachromis; species Pelvicachromis taeniatus. The sequence goes on along the minus strand of VURO01044205.1, from coordinate 29,473 downwards.
CATCCAACATCCACTCTGCAGTCCTTCACCTCTTCAGCTCTTCTCCTCAAGGCCTGAAGCCCATCCGGATGTCTCTTATTTTTTCCATGTGATGAATAAACATGAAATATGAAAGATGACAGGGTTTTATTCTTGCAGAGTTTATGATTTTAAAATGTCAAAGGAGTTTAGCAGTTTGAGTATTACAGAGAATTTGGATGCCAAGTCGACCTGTTACTTTAATGTGTTGTTTTCAGCCGTCTACGTGGTTGTACCCCTCGTAGAACGCCTGGTCTTACCACTGCCAGGTCATTTACAGCTATTTATCTTACACAGAGAACTCTTTTATCTGGCATTTTATCCATTTTTCTCCTCTCCAGTTCTACACCACACATTTTGTTATGCTGATTGGTTGTTAGTTTATCCAGCTATGTCCAGGGGCAAACTGAACTCCGGGGTTCCACACTCAGTCACATTTGTACATTTGTCTGGTCACGTCAGACTATGAAGAGCTCCAATTTGTTCAAACAAATTTAGTGTGAAATCAGGACAATCCCATGGGGTCTTTCATGGAACACATGTTTTATGAAAGATGTAAGGCTGGCTACATTTTTAAATATAGAATGCGCTTTTAGAACGTAGTGTATAATTGCATATACTTAAATATGCACTTAATCCAGTGCATATTTAAGTAACTGCATGTAGAAAAATTAAACACGCTGTTCTGTAAATGTGTCTGACAAATCTATCACAGTCAGCTCCAGGGTTTTTAAAAAATAGCAAATGATTATAGTGTAATGATCTAAAAAACCTCAAGGACAAAGTGCACAAATGGCAATTCAATAACCTGTCCAATATTTAGAAAAAAGGTCTTTTTACTTGGCACTCAGTAACTCTTACAAGAAAAGCAAAATATCAAATTTCACAATCACAAATTCACAATCTGCAAATGGTCATGTGACACAAAGACAGCATACAGACAAAAGACAAATACTCATCAATTTTTCTTGACATATACAGTACATTGCCATGAAGAAGCATGCGGATGGTCTGGTTCTCCTGGATCTGTCTCGGTCTGCCTCTGGCTTCCTGGGGGATGTTATTGCAGCCTCCCACCCTCGTTATCAAGTACATTTCACAGACACAGACACTATCACTCCTTCTCACTCTTTTACAGACTTTTAGTATTAATGTTTGGGTTCTGGGATGGGTTTCATTGTTTGTATGTTTTTGTTTGTTTTTGTGTTTATGGTGTTGGTCGAGTTCCTTTTAGTTTTGTATTGTTTTATGTAGCAGACATTTCCTGGTTGGTTTCTTTATGCTTATATTCTCACTTTCAGCTGTTGCTACTTTTTGAAATATAGTAGTTACCGTTTGCCTTTATAGTTGCAGATTATATTTAATTCCTTAAGTTTCAGTTTATGCTGCTCACCCTGTATTCTCTTATATATTGCTGTGAAGTCTCTGTGATGTTTTGCCTGTATTAAGTGTTTTGTTTTGATATTCATTTTTCTCTTATATCTTCTATTTAGTTTTACGTCTGTGTCATTATCTCAACCAGTTTCAGAGGTGTCTAGTCCCAAGAGGTCACCACATGGCTCCTTACCTCCAGTGTTTTTAAAGTCTCAGTGTCTTTTCACCCCACTCTCCTGTGTCTCTTCTTTTGTTCCAATGTGCTTTTGCTTTTTTTTGTTTTGTTTTATAAACTTGGCTTCTGAGTCCTGCATTTGCATCATTTTCTGTTCCCTGCTTCAAACTCCAACACTGCTTTTTTTGAAGGTATTTCCCACTCTACCCACTGTCATCCTGACCCAGTCTTTTTTGATCTCCTTACATACAGGCGATTTTACATTTTAAGAGCAGGAAAGAACAAAATGAAGGATAAAGATAATGAGTAAAATGGATAATGATGTAATAATACATTTATACTGGAAGATGGGAAAAATAAAGTTTTGTTGCATGGGTCCAAAGAGCCACCATACAATGCTCTTATTCTTTGATTGTGACATTAAAATCTGTGGCTCCATTAGGGTTGGTAAAAACTAAATCAAATGTCAGTCTGTACTTAAGTGTACTCTGCTTTGCTTCATCTGCCTCACCCTGTTGTTATGCTTTTTTACTCACAGCAGGGCTGTCAGAGCTGTCAGAGTAGTTGCAAAATTACAGTATTGAACTAAAGCATTATGCATGTGCATTAAGATAATAATATGATGAATATAATTGAAGAAAAAACATATATGCATATGGCAAATTGTGCAAATAATGGTTAAAGAAAAAAATGAGTGTAGTTTTGTTACTAGCGTGCTTTACTTATTATCATTTAAGAGTCATAATGAGGCGAGGTTACCTGTCATTTTCTAGTTTAATAACTTTGGGACTGATAGCCATCGGTTTGTCCTTGCTAAGTGGAAAACAGCTTGGATAATTTGGTTGTCTGCCTCCACATCTTGCTAAAAACATTAAAAATTAGCTGTTTTTAATTAGCATTCTTTCATTATAATTTTCTTAATATCTTGTGTCTTTATACATTTTCTGGAAATTCAGGATGGACAGAAAATTAGCACCATAGTTTTGCAGTAGAGCTTTTCTTCGTGGAGTTTGTGCTTGCATGGCTTCCTTCCACAATCTAAAGAAGTGCATTAAATGGATAAATGACGATTCTAAATTGGCCACAAGTGTGAATGAGAGTGTGAATTGCTGTCTGTCTCAGTGTGTTAGCACTGCTACAAACTGCTGAAATGTCCAGAGTGCGTTATAACCTTTGCCCTGTGACATCAGAGCTGTCTCAATGAGGGTTGTACTGTCTGAGTGCATTTGGGGTAATTTTTTTCTGTTTTCTTGCTTCCAGTTACCTGAAGATTCACAGCTCTGCATAAGAAACTGAAATGTGTACAACTGTGAATGCAGTTTCTAAAGTCAAAAGCCACTTTGTAATTAGACGTTATTTACTGGCTAACATAACTGGATCTTTATTGGGAAAAATGCATATGTAAGTATATGTTTGTGTTATGGAGATGGGGCGTATACTGTAATACTGTAATTCATGATATCATTAAAGGTTTTGGCTAGGATTTGGGTAAGTCTCCATTAATATGAAAATGAAAAGATATTTTATAATGACCCTGAGATGCTAGAAACACACAAACAAACAGAAACATATTTTTCTGTGTGCTTTCCATATGTCAGTTTAAGTCATGTTTGTATCTGTGTCCCAGTGAACAAAGTTACATAATCAAAACCCCAACAGGGAGAAAGAAAAAGAGAAGAAAACATAACAGAAGTCATTACGAGATGAGCCTCATTCTCCTCTTGGCTCAGACCCCTGATGAGATTCTGAGTTGCTTAAAATAGCCAGAGTCAACAGCATCCCACTGTGGACCAAATTCAGAGAGAGAAAGTGATAAATCAGCAGCCTGATGTGGAAAATGCAGAATGTTTGTAGCCAAGACACCAAGCTGTACAAATGTAGTATGCGTGGTGACATCTGAGTGACGCATTAATAGGGATCATATTAAATCTTGATACTTTTTAAAAATAAGCTCCAAGGAAATTTTCACATTGGTACTTGGATTGTATAAAGTACTTAATTTCAAAAACGTAATGGGCTCTAAAGTGTGGATGGGATGCAAATATAAACTGGATGAAAAATATTGTGCAGGTCGGTGGAATGAATGTATGTCAGTGCTGGGGCACAGGACTGGGAAGGTGAAGCCACAGAGAGGACAGAGGAATCAGAGCACAGCAGTTCTTGTTTTGCCTGATATCCTCCTCAGTGACACCTTCTTCCTCAGGGTATTGTGACGTCCAGAGGTCATGTCTAAGCAACTCTTATCAGGCTTTGCAACACACACACAAACAATATGAGCCCCACTCAGGCCCCAGCATAAGAAAAGTGTCCACTGTGTGGGTGCATGATAACAAAACTGTTCTCCAGGATCTATTTGATCCCTTACTCTTTCAATACAGATCTATTACTGTCTATTTGTTTATTGCAGAGGCTTCATGCTCAGGCTAATGGCGTGAGTGTGAGCTCTATAGAATCTCTTCAAACATGTGGACTGCATCATTAGGACGCCTCTCTATCTTCATATCCCCAGTAAGCTTGGCACCATTCATGGTTCATTAAAGGCGGGCTATTTCTGCGCTGTACATCATGCGTAATGTAACATGCATGAAGGCATGGCATGCTTGTGGCCTTCATGACACTTACATGGCACTATGGGGACTGTATGTGGCTGTAGCTGAAGTGCAGATAAATGTCACTGCGGGTTTAGGCAGCCTGCCATCTGGATATATGATGGATGAGGGTAACATGGTAAGCAAAAGAGATCTGGTACTTGTTATTGTTGTAATGTTAGAGTCTGAAGACAAAAGTGAAGATGTGTGTGTAGATTTGCTGTCATCCACGTTGTGGTAGTCTAAGGAGCTTGGAAAGAAAGCAACTGGAAGAAGGTGAAGACAGTCCTACATTGTAACATGCAAAATCAATATTTCCCAGATACACCAGTTATCAATACCTAAATAATGCATTACTAATGTCTGAAATATTAACTTATTATTGTCCTTTGAACTTTGTAAATGTAATATAATTTAACATAAAATTTAATGAAATTTAATATATAGAATAATTGTATGTTTTCCTCTCATGTGCGTTGTACTTCATTTAATGATCTAATTTACAGAACTGCATTATATTTATTTTTTAATTAAAAGTGCTGGAACAATATTCTAGCTTATTTAGTCTACTTTTGTTAAAGTAGTTTAGTCATGGAGCAATTAAGTTAATAAAAGACTACACTTTTTTAAGCCTCTGAAAAGTGTCTAATAAAGTGCAGCTATCTTAAAGGTATGCTTGTAGGAGATGGTTAAGTGTATATACATCAGGGCATATATCCCTACAGCAGACCATGATGCCTTTCATCTATAGACTGTATATCAAAAATTTATGTATTCATTATGACATCAACCACTAGTTGGTGAAATCCTGTCTTGAAGCCTTAATCTGGGTCTTTTCATGGTGTTTTGATACAGAACATGACAAGCGGGGTGGATGTGACTGAAAAACAAAGTGACGCCGTACACTTGTACTACAGCAGTATACCCGGTGTGACAGCATATCCTGCTTTAATAAAGCTTGAAACTAACAACTGCGACCATAAACTTATGAAGTAAGGCTGTGGTTGTAAATGGAGTGAGCCACAGTGTTATTTACACAAACATTAATCATTTTTTAGCCAGAGGATCAGCCACCTAAAGCAAAAGCGAGGCTTTTCACATTGGCTTCACTCTCAGACCCAGAAGTTATCTTTTATACACTCTATGCTTATAGCACCAGATGAATGGGATTTTAATACATTTATCTCTTAAAAGCATACGTAACAATATATGTAACTGAAGGTTAAATGATTACAGTGAAATCTAGAATACAGGAAATCAAACCCTGAATATATGTAATGAATCCACGTATTCAGGGCATGTTGTTGAATACGCTGAGCAATAGCCAGAATAGATTTTACTCAAGTAAAGTACGAAGGTGTTATATAAGCTTCAAAAGACTAGTGTATTGATAGATGTGGCAACCCCAGCAAAAAACACCATCAGGAAGAAGGAGCACCAGAATCAGTGATGTACCAGGGGCTGAAGCAACAACTGAAGCAGATGTGGATGGTACAGTCCAAAGTGGTCGCAGTGGTAGTAGGAACATTAGGAGGCGTAACCCCCAAATTGGAAGACTGGCTCCAGATTCCAGGCATAAGATACCCTAAAACTTCCAAGCCTCTGGAGGAGAATCGGAGCTTGAGGAACATAGACATGACGACACACCCATTTTATTTTTAAAAACATGTATGTGCCTGTTTTGGGGTGTTTTTTCACTTGTATTCTTGAATCTGTAAGAAGAAACATATTGACGCAATGTCCTTAAGCTGGCCAAAGCTCTTGCTGTGAGACCACATCTGTGTGCCAGAGATGTGGTCTTATTGGTAAGAGAATATGACGTAACCAGTTTGTTAAAGGCTAATCTAAGGCTGCCATAAGATAATGACCAATAAATCTGTGAATCATAGTGATTAAATAGTAAATTCTTTTTATATTTCAGTGATGCAAAGCTACTCTAGTACAGTTCAAGAATATTTTATATGATGGGCTCACTTACAAGTACATCAAACAGTACTTGAGTAAATGCACCACTGCTTGTGCTTCCACTTATTAATAGTAAAGTAATGTAAAGCGTAATCCAGTGAGGTACTTCTATCAAACATTTTATATTCACTGCAAGATTATCTTAGATGAAGGTACATTTACATATAAATATCAGTTCACCCTACATTTACATTATTTAATGACACAGACACACAAATATGCAACAACAAAAAATGACCACATGATTAGTTGGCAAAAATGAGATTTGGAGAAAAAGCAAAGGAGTTGGTGAGAATAAAAAGAAAGCGTAGGTATTGTGAGGCTTTCTATTGAGTGTGCGCTAGTGGGAGTGTAACAGCTGGAGGGAGCAGATGTTACATGATGCCCCAGGGGTTGCAAAAGGCCACGCACCATCTCGCATCTCCCAGTACTTACAAAGACAGGCTGGCTTAAGGTGAGGACTAGACAGGCTGAATGCTGCAGGGGCAGCGCAGAAACCCGCTCGCTCACCACTGACTCTAATTAATGCTGAGAGATGCAGTGCTGCACACCAATCTCCAGCTTAGCTCATTAAAAAGGCCGGCTTCTCTGCCCTGTTTTACTAACTCCTGCTTGGTGTCTTTGATTTTTCTTTTTGAAATGATCAAGCTTTTTTTTTCCTTTTCATTTTTACATATTGGTCCAAATTATGTTGCCCTTCTCTATTGCTATGCATTTTTTAAATTTATATTCAGTTTGTCTCTAATGATTTCAAGTAGTCTTCAGTTCCAGGAATTTATTACATTTCTTGTAAACATAAGGTTACCAAATTTCAGGATGTTTCCATAATGCAAGCAATTAAACAAAATAGCTTGCAGCATGAAAAAAGAAGCCATTACTCAGACTTGATTGCTCTGAAATTAAGCACAGTCTTAAAAGTGAGCATTTAGAGAAAAATCAGTAAATGTGACTCTGGCAGCAGTCATATTTTCTGAACACCTGCCTTTTCAGAACTCCTTTTTCCTGTAGTCTTTTGTCTGCTTTTTTCCTAATAGTTTGCAACAGAAAGCCCAACATTTTAATAATAATAATGATACAATTAGCTGCTTGCAGCTGCAGCTTGAGGGATTTTTGTTTTTGTCCTCTTGTCTCTACAGTCCTCCTAGTGCTCTTATCTGCCTAGAGTGCTGAGTGGCTTGTTAATGGGGAGCTTTTCACCTTATAATTGATCACAGTCATCCTGCCCACTATGATGACATACATACTGTGAGAACACTGTATCTTTAATCGATGTACAATAACAATGATCTGAAATCCATCAGGTACAACCAAAACTGTTGCAGCTGAACTTCAAACAATTTAAATGTAAGTAGATCCAAAGACAATGTGACAAAAGCTTTTTAACATGTTTAATTGATGTTTATGATCTTAAGCTGAAGGAAACTGACTTTTTTCAGGCTCATAAAGACATTTTACTTCCAAGGGTATTTAACCTCTAGCGGTGTTGCCACCTTGGAGTTTGAAGGTTGTTGACACATCCTGCCACCACTGATGGTCTCTCAAACTATGTGTCACAGTCTGCAGGGCAGATCGGGTGAGTGAGGTGGACCCAGGAGCAGACACAGGCGAGGAGACGAAACTGAACTTTATAAGGTGAACCTTTATTATGGCTGATACAAGGTGGCATGACAAAACAGCAAGGACAGTGGCAAAACTAAACTAGAACCTAAACTGGGGAGACTAAGAACTGAGACTCAACTATAATAACAACTGTGACTATGAAGACTATGACTGTGACGACATGGAGGTAGTTAATACAGACGACCGACACAGAACACAGGAAGACAGAGGACTTAAATACACGCATGAGGTGAACAGGGGCAGTGGAGACACACAAGGAAACAGCTGACTAGAATGACCATAACGACATCACAGGGGAAGAGTAAAACTAAACTCATTGATCATAGAAACACGAGACCTCTTTCAAATAAAACAGGAAACATAATGAGACAGACAGACATGACCACACAAGCTTGGCAACATAAGACATGCAGACATGAAAACACATGAAGGGCAAGGGAGACTTAAACACAGGGGTGAGATATCGGATAAACCAATACTATGACATAACCTAGGCATGACAGAATTTACTGGTTAACCTAAAATGAAACTAAAACACAAATGAATAACAAAATACCAGGAAACTCTAAAAAACACTGGGTCACACGACTCAGGACCGTGACACTATGTGTCTTTTCTGTTTAAAATGTGAACATTAGTATTCTCAAAGGACTGCCTTTTCTCCTTAAAGTACAAAGGAGAAGTCTCTCCATGTAGTGCTATGCATCTGTGGAGTGAATGTTTTGTCTCTCCGCGTTTTGCTAGTTTCATGCCTTATTAAAGTAGAGACAATTCAGGTGTGTATGACTATCCTGAGCTGGATCACTGAAAACCTGTAGATAGAAATAATGACAAATAAATGAGGAGCGATAAATTAAGCTAGATGATAGAGGATGTAGTTTTATAAAGGCCTTGCGGTGTGGTCCCATGTCCAAATTTCAGATAAAACCTTCTGCAAACATACTTTTTCTGTTATGTATTGAATGACAAGAGTATTGTATTGATGCAGGTTATATTCCCATTCCATACATTTTTATTATAACAGCTAACTAGCATGCTGTCACCTTGTAATGTGTGACCAACTGTTCATTTCATACTAATTTACCCCAGGGGGTGTATATTTCAGTTCACGCTGAATACATGGAAAATGCCTCTGAAGGTCTGTGCTAAGAGTTCACAATATGGAGGTATAATGCAGCCACTTGACTTTCTTAGCACCTCATTCATTGTAAGTCACATCACTCCTCATAGTATTTTAGTCAGTACCCTGCACTCACGGTCAATTACAATCCCTCTGCTGCTTTATGGGGTGTTGTTTGGTAGAAATGCATGGGGTGTACGTTCAAGGGCAAGTTTGTGTAGAGTAAATGACACCAATCTCCACCCATCCCCTCAAAACCTGTTTATTCACAGATGAGTCAATAAGTTCCTTACTGATTTTGCCAAGCAAAGTAACAACTTTCAAACAAACAAAAAACAAAACAGAAAAAAAAAAAAACCTGTCTTCAAAAATCACATGGAGTTGATCCTGTTTAACCTGTCGTAAACACTCCTGTCATGTCAAACACATCAGCAGACCAAAAACATTATAATAAAAAATTAGATATTTAAAATGAAAGGCAATTTGCGTGAATATTGCTTGTTTGTTTATAAAATCTGCTTAAATAACAAAACGTATGACAGTATTTTAAGCACTTCCTGATATGCACGAGCACATTCATGCCTTCTTCATAGAATATTTGCATTAATAGAGTCATTTGTATACAGTGTGGTCCCAGTGTGGGCTGAAATGGAAGATTTTTATATGGCTGATACAGATTTCATTTTGATGTGTTTACATAAGTGTGTGGTGAAAAAGGAAAGAAGAATCCGATATCTATACATTTTCAAAGCTGAACCGTGTTAAGGGGAACAGGGTAGGTGGAATTTTCTCTCTTGTCAATACACAGAAACCCACAGGCTCTGAAACAGAGTGTTTGCAATAAAAAAATAAAAAGGGGTGGTAGGTCTATAATTTACTAAGCAATACCACATGATTGCATATTCTTAAATTCCTCATGGGGGATGTCCATGGATTGAAAAGATTCAGCAAACATGCCCTTGGTAGTCAGATCAGCGCCCTGGACAGCAGCCAAGCAAACCTCTTGGTTTAGTGAAGCAACATCCGCGCAGAGGTGCCGTTAGGAGTGTGTCGCTGGCATCTGGGTAATTTTGCTGTCTTGACCTGGTCAAAGGTGCTTCTTCTGTGCTCGCAAATGCTCACTCAAAAGCTGTCAAACACTCTAATGTATGTTAATGCTTCCTCCTTTCTAGCGTCTCTGCTTCACTTTGTTCTACTGCGTATAGAAACACAAGTGGCAGCTTTGGCTTATTTAAACCACAGCAGTCATAAGAGGTAGAACTGTGGAGCTGTGCCTGCTACTACGCATCTATTACAAAATGCTAATGTTTAACCAGCAGAGCCAACTAGATCCCCTTAATTCTGAATAATAAAGGTATCAAACTGGAAAACCCAAAGAATTTTAAGTTGGGGATTTGTATGTTGTGCTGTTGATTTGAGCAGACTGGCTGGTTTCACAAATTCCTTTGCGACACCTTCATCCAAAACAGCCGCAGGTGATATCCCTGTAAAGGTGTGCAGTTGTTTTTACAGATGTTTCTACTCTTCTTTTTCCCACCAGGGAAGTGTTGCATGTGTCCTTAACAGGCAACATACAGTATAACATTTAGGTGATTTGCATTGACCCATGACCTTGATTCAATATCAAGTTCCTTTTATATAGGAGCAGAATAGTAAGGCTGCAATTTAATACCGACAATAAAAGTATGCACTAAATGCAAAGTTACACCCTTAATTTATTGTTCTGAAAAAGAACAGCTTAATCTAAAGGATGTCAGCTGTGAGTGTGACCATGAGCTTATGTGACACTGTGGCCTTCAGAGGAGGAGAGAACACATTTCTCTCATTATTATTGTGCTTTTCTTTTATTCCTCATTCTGTCACTCTTCATTTCACTCTTCGCCACCTCTGCTTCCTACTGACTCACACACAGTAGCCCTGTTGTGATGCACACTATAGCACTTTGTCATCGTGTTAGATAAAGGGGCAATTTGTTGATGATGCACATTTCAAGGTTGTTTTACCACTCGGGGTGCTTGTCGGAGAGCATTTAAAATATACAGCTTTGTGTTGAAAAAAAGGGCTGTTAATTTATTATCCAGTGTACATATTTTCACATAAACCCTCTTTTTATGCTTTGGATGTGAATCCCCAGAATAATTAAACCCTATCTACAGGGTAACAAAAGTTTAACAATATATAATAAATGTATAAATACAGGTTTTTGCTCAGTTGTCGGTTGCAGAAATTGAGCTGCTTTATTTATGTGCAACCACAGAAGTTTTGCAGCACCTGGCTTAGATGGAGGTCACTGACCTCAGGAATGCCCTTGCCTGCCAGTATTTGATAAAACAAATCTATCCATGATAAGACTTATGCTCGTCAGCTTGCTGCAGCCTGCTGTACTTTTTCAGCTGACGATTCGAATCAAGACTCCTCAAAAAAGAAAAAAACAGACACAAAGTGACACATTTCACACTGTGTTTGTACTTCCATAGGTCTAAAGTCTGATCTTCTTTGTAAGCCAGAAATTCTAAGTTTATGGGTCAGGGTGTTCTATGAAGGTGCCACTTATAATGTAGCAGGACGAATGTCAAATACAGATGCATATCTATGGTATTTAGTCATGACTACCTTGGTCTGCAGTGTTCGTCCTTCGTATGTCACAAAAATAGCTCCAACCTTTCGAAGAATGGCCTCCAAAAGGGTGGTCCTGATGGATGACCATGTTTCAACAACTTGTCACTGGCTTGTGTTGTTTCCCTGCTTGGACCATTGTTGATTGATACCGAACCACTATTCAGCCTTACTGTTTCAGAGATGCACAAATTAAGTTAACCAACCATAAAAATGTGACCTTTTCCCAAAATTTCTCAGTGTTCACTCCTGCATGGAATTGGCTTACTATCCCAAAGAAAAGTTTTGATACTTTAACATATCAAAATCCAGTCTTTAAGTCTGACGTCATTAGCCGTTTCCGGGTCCAAACTCCACTTCAAGTCCCAAAGTCAAACAAACACTGCAGCCTCACTGAGCATTACAAACTGTGTAAATTATTTCATCTTTAATAAAATGATCAGTGTGGCTGCTCTACCAGGTATAATAATTAAGTTTAACATCCAGGCATCCATGAAGACAAGATTTATGAAGTTTAAAGGAGTTAGCAGGGAGTTAGCGCGCTAGTTTCCACCCAAACAGTCATGGTCCTGGGTCATGTTGACCCAGCATTCTGAGTTTTGTGTTTTTTGTCATGTAGTTTAAATTCACTTTGTTATTCTTAGGGCTTATTCTATAGTGTGTTGGTTATTCTGTTTAGCTTCTGTCTATGAGGTTCCCCCTTGTGTCTTTGCCCTCTGTGTGTCCATGTTTATTTAATTGTGGGAGTTCTTGTGTCTTGTGTTTCCTCGCTCTCTTTTGTCTGCCTCTCCTCCACTCCTGCATCATGTTTCCTGTTTGATTGTGAAGGACCCGTGTTTCCATGTTCTTGTCAGTGTTGCTTCCCCTGTTTGTTGTGGTTATTCATGTCAGCTGTGTTCCTTGTGTGTTCTCACGTCCTTGTTTTCCCTCTGTGTACCCCCATTCATGGCTGTGCGTTTCCCTGTGTGTCTCTCTGTGTGTTTAGTTTATCATTTCCCAGTGTAGTTTTGTAACTGCTTTCCCTGCCAGCAATAAAGTTGTATTTGTTTTAGTTTGAGTGTGCGATTGGGTCCTTTCCTGCCTACACACAGCCGCACCTTGACACAAACATACCGTATATCTTCCTTTAGTAGCCCGGGCGCTTATTTGGCCGCCCAGCGTTTAAAAGAGACCGGCGGTTGTTGGAGACCGGCTCTTATTCCCTTCTCAGACGGAATTGTTGCGGAAGTGAGAGGGAAAGAGGACCCAGACGCGGTTTTTAGACTGAGGTGAAAAGACAGTGCGTTTATTTACAGTGCTCCAAAATGTATTCCAACAGTTCACAAATAATACAGTTCCCAATTGTGCTCCTCCTTTGCTCCTGATCACAGAACCTGCTAATCACAGTTAGCAGGTTCGCTAGCCGACAGTTCCAGTTCAGTGTAATAATCTCACTTTGACGGTTGCCGAGCAACCAGCTTAAATGCCGCTGGTCGTAGATGGCGGCTGATTGGAAACAGCTGGCCGAGTGATGAGATATGGGAGGACCAACGACAGCACAGAGGGACTTCCGGGTCGAAGGTCGTCTATTTGTCGTGACATGTTTTCAAACCGGCATTTATTAGAAACTGGCGTTTAAAAGATACAGGCTACTAATGGAAGATATATGGCAATATACCATGTTCTGACTGAGGAATTTCTGAAAAAATTAAAACGTACGGCTTTGCTATCACTTCCGACATGAATGAAGACAAAAACTAAACAGCAGTGACGTTTGTAGCGTTACTGAAGTTGGGCTAGCTAGTATATAATTATGTGCTACATGGTGGCTAGCTACACAGCTATGGTTAGCATAATATAAACACAGTGAAGCTGGAGGATGAAAAAAACCTTTTTACATTTGGTAAAAGTTAACGTAAGGGTTCCCAATGCTTAGGGACAAATGCAATCGCATGGCAGGAACCTGTAATAATAATAATAATAATAATAATTAATAATCATCACTTAAAGACCGGATTGAAGCAGCAGAACTATGAATGAATATTTTGCCTTTGTTTATCATTGGTTTTATGATAATAATAGTTAATGTAGCCTCAAATCTACAAATTTAGTTTCTATGTCTTGGTGACTACTTCTCTTACTTCTTTGCAGATTCATTGGATGCTGACATTGCAAACCTACTGCAATGACAACATCCAAATATAGTGGCTTTGTAACTGTGCGGTTGTGTGAGCAGTAGGCACATATGTAGGCTAAATAGCCTAATGCTATAATATTCACTACTTGATCTATATCTACTTGCTTTAGAAAAATGCTACCAATTATTTATTAAGAGCTACCAAACATACTTCTCTTAAATCTTGGGCACTGGCAGAATTTCCAGAGCTCATTTGACTAAGGCTTAATTTTGTGGGAATTTTTTTCTGACTGCGTTGAATAAGTAATGTGTAGGATGTTAATTAAGTGTAAAAAGTCAGATGTAATATATTTAAATTCCTGCAAAAATATGCACAGAGAGGATCATTAATTCCACAATATTCAGGTTTTACTCCCACTCCACTATGCTTTTTGCATGACTACATTATAAAAGGTGAAAACCTGCAGTAAATGCTGGGGTCAGCCCTACAAAGGAGCTGTTGAGGGCTGTCAGTCTTCAGTGGTGCATCACACCCTCTGCGGTGAATATGAGTTGTAACCTTCATACCTTTCAGGGTAGTTCTGATAAATCTGATTGATATGTTTTTGTTACTTGTATTATGATGTACTGAAACAACATAAATTTGCTTTCACATTTCATGTTCAGCTCTGAGCTGTTGCTTTTGACAAATTAGAAAGAAGGACATTTCTTTTTATTCTCCTTCAGATTCTTAAAGGCAGTTTGAGGCACATTTTGCACTGGGTAATAGATTAAGAATAGTGCTCAGTGCTGAAGCTTTCCAAATCCACTCCAAATTGTGAGTGGATTTACTTCCTAAATCAGGATACCTTTAGTTTTGATTATATAGCTCTTTGTTTATGTGCAGCTGAGGTTTTGGACAAGCCTGTCAGTTGTCTCGTCTCGTATGTGCAGCTAGGCTTCACCCAGAAGTGAAACATTGTGATGTTTCTTACACGCCAATCTAATGTCACAAACTAGTAGCTGAGGTGCTGGTAGCTGACACAAAGGGATTGGTGGTCACTTTGGCAATTGAGCAAACAAGTGATGTCCCTAATACACATATTAGTAACACTGGGGAGCAGTGTCAAGAAGAAAGGCCACATTTGTCCACATTTACACGGGTTATTTTTGAGATTTTCCATTTTTGTTTTTAGAAATAATCCCATCCACATGCGCAATTTGGGAAAAATATCTCTGTCCACATGTAAACGCCAAAAACACAGTCAAACACTGTCAATAACACGCCAAATCCTAACCGTGTAGAAATGACTACATGTCCGTTTTCCTCGTCCACACCTAAACGCAAAAACTGAGTATTCAAAAATGCCCATGTACGTGTGGATGTAGCCAAAGCTTCGGGTTTATATCAGTTCTTAATAGTTTATAACTGAGGAAAGAAGTGTATCAGTGCCTGGTAAGTACAGTGATTCAACAAGTAGAAATGGCTGTACTGAATATTAAGTTACAAAATGTAGAGCATGATTATCGTCATACAGTCCAAACTGGAATCACCACCCTACACTCAAGTTACAGCTTACATTTAAGTTCTTCACAATGTTATTGTATTTGACATATTTATAAAATTATCCATCCATCTTCTTATCGGGGGCCGGGTCGCGGGGGCAGAAGCCTAAGCAGTAGTGATGGGAAGTTCGGCTTTTTCCAGAGAGCTGGCTCTTTTGGCTCCCAAATGGCTTTTAGTTTATTATCATCTGTAGCCTCATATTTTCACTTTACTTGGCAAATATGAATGCTTTGTGTGTTGATAAACCCATTTGCATTTAGTGTTTTTATGAGAAGCCTTATAATTGCCTACTTTTGTGTATTTGTTCTGTTACAAAAGCAGGCATTCTTACTTTTGTTTAACATTTTAATCGAACGTTTAATTTTAATTTACCACAAAAACAAAACACTGCAAACAGAGCCACAGAACAGAAACAACCAAACTCAGTGGCCAAACAGTTTGTCCTCAGTGCAGGTTGACGTTCAGAAAAGCCTGGATGGGCTGATGCGGTTTCTCCTCTTAGTTAGTATCTGCTTCTTCTTTAAGCTGCAGCCAGATGCTGCTTCATTTATGGGTGTCAGTCATATTTATGTGTTTTTGTGACGCACTCTCCTCCTCACTGCTGTCTACCATTTCACTTACTGACTGAGAAGTGGAGCGATCCTGAAATATCGATACTTCCATTACCAGCATTTCATGTTGCAGGATCAATTCCCATATGAAAATAGCAATATCTAATTTGATTAAACTTTTTTAAATGTTAATTTTTTACATTTTTAATCATTACGTATGATATACAGAGAAAAGTAAAGTCTGCAATTAGCGGGATGGTCGGCAATACCCTGTTAACAACAACTACAAACGCCTTCCGCCTCTCATTCATGTGCGTGCTACGGCTGAGCCAATGAGAAACCAGAGGCACAAAACATTAGACCACAAAACACGCAATCTTGGCTTTGTTCACAGATCATAACTGCGTTTACGTTCAGCATAGAAATTATGGTGTGTGGGATGTATGTGGGAAGACAGTTAAATACTGTGG
Source organism: Pelvicachromis taeniatus (assembly GCA_015108175.1). Lineage (NCBI taxonomy): Eukaryota > Metazoa > Chordata > Actinopteri > Cichliformes > Cichlidae > Pelvicachromis > Pelvicachromis taeniatus. Next base: position 13,314 of record VURO01044205.1, on the reverse strand, counting down.
CCACACAACCTCTTTAGAAAAAAAAAGTGGGGAGCATGACACATCACTACAAAGCAGAGAAGCCCTGACCTCTCTCCCCACAGCCACCTCTTGCAGCTTGTCCGGGGGAACACCAAGGCTCCTGGCGTTGTGTGCGAGGAGCGGACTGCCTTTAACAATCAAAACAATTGATCCCTTAAGCCAAACATTTGCGTGAAATTCCTTCAAAGTGCTCTTGAGGGAATAGGAGCGTTAGACACACACAAACTGTATATAAATGATGGGTATGCAATCGCAGTAAAAAAAAAATAACATTAGGCTTTACATATCAGGACTAAGTAAAAAATAATCCTAACCTGGAAACGTTAAATGCAAGATTTGCAAGTTTCTATGTAGCTTGATTATGTAGCGTGCAAAGAAGACAAATAAACATACATGTTTATATTTATATATAACTGTAACATGTCTACATCATTCCATTGTTAAGTGCTTATAAACAAGACAAGTTTTTGTCATCTGACTATATACAGCAGGATCTCAAAGATATTCAGAATAACAAGCTAAAATAACCATACATGTCTGTATCATACATGAGCGAAGCAATAAAACCGTTGTAGGCTATTAAAAGTCACAAACAAGCACTAAAGCCACTCAGAGCTGAGTGAATGAAAAGAAAAAACAATTTAATTCAATGAAAATCCGACAAACTCCTAACTCCATCATTGGAATAAATAGTGTCTATGATAAAATAATGGCTCATCCTAAAAAAGTGATGTTCAGGTGAGTGACAGGTAGGTGTTTCAGTGCTGTGCAGAACACATTGGGTGTAACTGTCGACGTTAAAGGATGTCTAATGAAATGTTAATAAGGTTAGCCGCAAGAAGCCGCTAAATCATGTGATCTAATTACCACAAAAACGTTAGCTATCAGTCCGTACTGTGTATTATTGATTACTCTCATTGCCACCATTGACTTTCTGTCTCTTTGTGCTGAGTGGTCAATTCAGCCAGTGACTACACTTCAAGCTTTCTCTCTTCTGTTATTAATCGAGCGCACATTTGAGAAACAGATAATTACTTTGTATAGACTGACAGTGCAGTTGTTAATTCGTTAAAAAAAAGTTCATATATATGGTAGAAGTACTCACCGGCACCGTTATTAGGCACACCTGTTCAACTCCTCTTTAATCAGCCAATCACATGGCAGCAACTCAATGCATGTAAGCATGTAGACAAGGTCAAAATAGCCTTCTGAAGAAACGGAGCGTCAGAATGGAGAAGAAAAGTGATTATGAGCATGCCATGGTTGCTGATGACAGTAAACTGGTATTTCTGAAGCTGCTGATCTACTGGGATTTTTCCCCCCACACATTCATCTCTATGGCTTCAAGAAAATGGTCAGAAAAGGCAGAAATATCCAGTGAATGGCATTTTCTCTGGGTGAAAATGTTTGTTGGAGGTCAAAGGAAAATGGCCACAATACTTGGAGCTGATAGGAACAGTAACTTCAGTGGAGTGTGGTGACTTTTACAGAACGGTAAGCAGAGATGATGACAGCACCACCCAACCTCACACATACTGTTTTGTGCTGCATGTCTTTTGTTCTGTTAAATATGCTGACAGTCTCCTGCATCTCGCTGCACTCTTTTGCACTAATCAATCCAACTGCTGCGGATATTTAAGGTTGAGCTCATTTTAAATCATTTATATTCTGTCGAAGCCCCAGAACTGTGTTGTATGTTATAAAGCTGTACATTTCTAGTTGTTGTCTTGTGAGGAGCACGTCTCTAAGAAGCACCTTTTAATGATCTCAAATACTGGTCAGTCTCTTCTTTCTCCAGTCAGTGGCAACAAATGCCTGCCCCGCCCTAAGCCTGGTTCTGTTAGATGTTTCTTCCTTTTAAAATGGCATTTGTCCTTCCCACCATTGCTTAGTGTTTGTCCATAAGAATTCGTGTGATTGTTCTGTTTTCTTTTTAAGATTGTAAGACCTTTTTCATGCACTGTAAAATTTCTGGAGGTGACTGTTGTTGTGATTTAGTGCCATATAAAGAAACCTGATCTGAACTTGAACTGAGCGTCTACCCTAAGGCTTATTTTTCTGTGTTAAAATCCAAATGCCTATCATCTGGGGATAATAGATTCCATGATTAAATGTCGCTGGCTGTTGTCGTCTTACTAAATACAAAGAACCAGTAACAAGAAACCATCATAACAAAAGTGATTTCATGTTATTTAGTTATATTCAGCTACATAATCAACATTATCAAGGTCAAAGAATGAACATTTCTGAGTGAATAGTTGGAGGAGGGTGGACATCGTATCAGTGATGCAGAGACAAAATAACAGGGTGAGCAGAAGTAACGCTGATGTGCTTTTTATACATGACCTTTTCTCTTTACTGTACAGCATATTAAAATGGTTTCATATTTAAATGTATAGACATTTACTATCCGCACACAACATTTGCAACCCCAGGAACTGAATTTCATGCCACAGAATTCAAGTCCAATACATTCTGGTACAGGGCCCATTTTTATTTAGCTTTTTCATGATATGCTTTTTATATTCCAACACCTCCATGTCCAGTGAAAAGACTAAAGATCAAACCACACTCAAAACAGCTGGTGTGACATGTACTTTTCTTTGATTAAAAATCTGAGGTCAAACATACAGCCATCTGCTGCATGTTATGGCTGTTTTCTTCATTATTATTCTGGGAAAGAAAACACACACACACACACACACACACGGATCACTGAGGGCAGCTGGGAGTATTAGCTTTACCTTCTGAGGTGAATTTATACGTGACAAAAGAAAAAAAGCTGTTATTCTTTTACTTTGGTTTTGCTCTAAACGAGCACTGACGCTAAGACTGCTGCTAAACTACAGTGAAGTAAAAATACTGTTACTGTACTGAGTATGTACTAGTAAATAAACTGGTATACATTAGTGGCCTGTCTCTTATTGACACCGTTTCTAATAAATGCTGGTTTGAAAACATGTCATGACAAATAGACGCCAGTCTCCAATAGTAGCCGGGCGATAGTAGCGACCCGGAAGTCGCTGTCGTCGGTCCTCACGCGTCTATCACTCGGCCAGCTGTTTCCAATCAGCCGTCATCTATGACCAGCAGCATTTAAGCTGGATGTGCAGCGACTGTCAAAGTGGGATTATTACACTGAACTGGAACTGTCGGCTAGCGAACCTGCTAACTGTGATTTTCTGGACTTTTATGTCCTCTCCTGGAGAGTTGGGGGAGAGACGTTTTGGGGAGCACCACTCGTGCAATGGGTTACCACAGACAAGGAGACACTCGGGAGCAAAGGAGGAGCACAATTGGGAACTGCATTATTTGTGAACTGTTGGAGTACGTTTTGGAGCACTGTAAATAAACGCACTGTCTTTTCACCTCAGTCTAAAAACTGCGTCTGGGTCCTCTTTCCCTCTCACTTCCGTGACAATTCTGTCTGAGAAGGGATTAAGAGCTGGTCTCCAACAACCGCCGGTCTCTTTTAAATGCCGGGCCGGCCGAATAATTTTTTGAATAAACGCCAGGGCTACTAATGGAAGATATACGATATATCATGCTTTGCGGTGCAAAAGAGTGAAAATATGATGCCCAGATATATTGCTTAAGTTTATTTTTCTCCATTACGCTTTGACTCCGTATTACTAGATATTTGTTTGCTGTACTTCTCCCGGATGTTCTTTCCTCAATTTCCGTGCTGTCTTTGAACATAAATTTCATATCAGTTAATTATTTCAACAAGTTTCCATAGTTAAAAGCTGAAACAGTTCTCACCATATGGAGACTGATGTGACATATATGGAAACTTCATGTAAATCTGTAGCTTCTGATTCCAGATTAATCAAATTAATGAGCAAATTAATCAGTGAAATCCTCCGCTGTAGCTCTTCTACAGCTGAAATCGAATATTCATATGAGTGCATACATATGTATGTGTGTGTGTGCATAATCAGAACCTGTAAGTGTGCCAGAGTGGGATATTAATTCACACCTGTACCAATGTAACGCAAATGTTAATTGAATTATCTCATTTATTCCATCAACTTTTTTTTTTAATTTGGCTGTTTGGCAGAGGACCAGTCTCCATTCAGTGACTGTGTAGTTTTTAATTTTCCCATCTAACCTCTAAAAAAAGTTGTTCATTTGCATATAAAACATTTTTTTTAGTTTTAATTTGAGTTACCAAGTACTGAAAAATAATATTAAAACCACTGTTATCTGGCATCGTCAATTTTTCATGGACCAATGTAGTGGAATAAGTCCCCCCCTACTGGATGCAAATCATTATTGCAAAAAAGGATTTAGACAAAATTAAATGCCCTGTATATAAGCATGTTAAGACTGTGCTTGCAGGAAATGATGTAAAGTTATTACAGCTGGTTATTTTTGGCTATGTGAGATTTTATCCTCCAATAGAGGACACGGTTTATAAATAACAAATGCGCAAAATCAAATCATGCTCAGAGATATGCTGTATATGGACCAACTGGCCGCATTCATTTTACTCATGACTTGTCAATTATGTTCTTCCTCCAGTTTAACACTGTCACTTCTTCATTAATATGCCTAATGAGTTCCCAGAAGATGTTTCAAGGGTATAATAGTCTGGTGTTATCAGGACTGGACATGAGAGCTTTGACTGTATGGGTATAGGATATTTTCCCAGCAGGATAATGCATTAACCTTTTTATGTATTCTAATTACTCTGTGGACCAGTCTGGCTCCCTGTCTATGTCAGACACATTTAACCTTCCACTTCCACTTCCTACACTCCATGAACTAATTAGTTCCTGCAGCTTAAGAAACAAAAAGTGAACCCTGCAAGAATAATGCATAACAAGTAATTATCTCTGAAATTCACATTAAAACCTGGAAGTGTCTTAAAAACTGTGTTATCCAAGATATATTTAGGAGACATGAGCACAAAAGTTGAATTTTATCCTTGTAGTATTTTTTCCAGAATAATAGTGTGTTATAAAAAGATGAGACTAATGTTTCAGGTGAAAATGTGTAAAAGCACATACTTGACGCACCTAAGTCACCGAACTCCAGTACTTGAACTATATATATATTTTATTTATTTATTTTTTTAAATCATCTTGTGGTACTCACAGAGCTTGTATAAAAGCCATCATCCATAAACAGCACATAAATATTCTTCAAATAAATACCAAAAAAAAGACATTGCCATCTGACATTCATTGGTGCCCATGATCAAAAGAAATACTTCGTGAACAAGGTCAACTTTTAGACAGTGTAGTGACAGAAATCTTACCCGCAAATCAGCATAAACACATGGAAGCTACATTTTTTTTAGAACTAAAGTGTACATGAATGAATCATTCTCCTGGAACTTGGAGCTTTTAACTATTAGTTTTATCCCACATGCTAAACTAGTTTTAACTCTCTCCTGCATTTCTCTTTGTTGCCCAGTAGCTGGACCTTTGTTTAAATATTTATTACATATGTATGAATATATGTGATTAACTTTACTCAGAATAATTAATGAACACAAATGTGGAGACCTGGAAAGAATTAAATCTAGTTGAATAACTATTCAAACCTCTGGCAGTATATAAATAAATCCCACAGCACCATTGTATTGTATCTCTCCCCTCACAGTCATTAAACTTTCCAGTGTACTTTTAACTAAGCAAGGGCCAAATAGAAATGAGGCATACAAATGGGAAGAGATAAGATGCTTTAGAACTGAACATTTCCATCACAGTTTCACTTGAGGTTTCCCTTCAGATTGAAAGATTCATACCAAAAAAACAAACAAACAAAAAAAACCAGGGAAAGTTTCAGTAAAACTCCCTGCTGTTCAACAAGTCAGTGGTGCATACAATCAGACATCCTTTCAGTTTCTTAGACAGAAACATGTTTTTTCTCATTCAGTTTTACAGTATTAAATTTGAGTTTTACTTTGACTATGACTTTGACACATTCCACACATTCCTGTGGGGGAAATGAAAAGAATGCTCATTTTCACAGATGGACACACAATACTACAGCCCAGGACACACAATGTCCATAAATTTCCTTAAAAAGAATGAAAGTGATCAGAGAAGTTCGGCTTCGTCTTCGTCGTCCTCAGAGCCCGACGGTCCTTGTCGAACCTCTTCGTACCACTTGTTGGTCAGGGTCTTCATCTGGATCCGGCCATGTAACAGGTCCTGTTAAAACACATCAGACACACAAAAATTTGCACAATATGTTAGAATGAATGTACACGTACAGAAATAACGGCACAAAGATGCTGAGAACTCGACAAAACTAAAGATCTAGGAATGCAATGGCCCTGCAGTGAGAGCCAACTTGGTAAAGAATCTAACTTTCAGTGTTTTTCTTTCACTTTGGTGCATTTCTTAGATGAAAAGACCTGCATGTTCACGTGCTTGTGCACATCAGAAAAAGAATGTTTTCTTCTTTTCTCAATAAAAATATTTGGAAAAAAAAAAAAAGAAAAAGAATGTTTTCATTCTTCTAACCAATATTGCAAATGATTTGGCAACTTTTTTTACAGATGGTTGTGCCGTTTTCTTACGTTATGCAGTGCAGTTTGTGTCATGTTGGTTCTTCTTGCAATAGTGTTACAGCAAAAACATTTAGACACTAGTTCACCACATAGTGAATATGATGCAAAATGGTTGAACTACTTGTCACAATGTCTCACGCATATTTCTCAAAAATTTCTATTAGATTATTGTTTCTGTGTCCAAATATGACAGCTTCATTTTGATACAAGAAATACAGCCCTATATAACATGACTTATAGATACTTATAGACTTATAGATAGTGCTCGACAACAAGGGTGGAGAAACTCTTGTTAGCGGTAAGACGTTTCATGTAGTCACGAGGTCCAATCAGTGGGAGCCATTGTTCTGGCTTGAGCAATGAAAAAAACGGGATGCAAAACGTCTTTCCCTCACTATACAATGAAGATTTTTGATCATTACAGTCAGCAGTTAGTGAACGCATATAAGGCCTTTTGTCTTGGGCTGTGATGCTGATGTTGGGACTGGACAGCTTATGTAATGCCCATCCATCCATCCATTCTCAGCCGCTTATCCTTTTCAGGGTCGCGGGGGGCGCTGGAGCCTATCCCAGCTGTCTTGGAGCGAGAGGCGGGGTACACCCTGGACAGGTCGCCAGTCCTGTCCAGGACAGACAACCATTCACACTCACAGTCACTCCCGCATTAACACCTATGGGCAATTTATAGTTTTCAATTAACCTATCCCCACAAACTGCATGTCTTTGGACTGTGGGAGGAAGCCGGAGTACCCGGGAAGAACCCACGCAAACACGGGGAGAACATGCAGACTCCACACAGAAAGAACTCAAGACCTTCTTGCTGTGAGGCAACAGTGCTAACCACCGTGCCACCGTGCTGCTTATGTAATGCAACTTCATAAAGTTTGTGAGTGCTGCATGCAACTCCCTCCCTCCAAACATGAAATCTTCAACACAGTGTCTTCCTGTGCATCTGTTTAAAGGTAAAATAAGTTGCACTGGACATTTATTTTCACCTATCAGTGTTATTCCCCTCCATATTTTGCACATCCAAACAGCGACGGCTTTAAAATAGATACTCCATGTTTTCTTCAAAGTCCCCTTTCTTCCATGTTACCAGATTAAAAATCTCAGATCAAAAAGAGGCCACAGGGTACTCAGTTATCCCTGAATAAATATATTATTATAAGATATATATTGTGGATAAATCAAAGGATTGTGATCATTTTTTATGCCTTATGTGCCACACAAAAGATTTCTCCCCGTTTCTCTTACCTCCTGTGTAAGCCTGCGAGTGAAGAAGGGGTTAAGGTACTTAGCATCCAGCCACATGAAGCCCTTTAGATCTTGCCTCTGGTAGATTTGAGCCTCATACTCCTCCTCTGTCAGTTCTGATAGATGCTCTGACTCAATGGTATTACCCTGTAGAGAAAGATGAGCACAGAGACTGGAGTCATATAAACAGATAAAACAATTAAATGAGAGGGGGCAACAACGCAAGGAGGAGAAAAAGATGAACGCAGGAATAAGTTTAAATGGCAGAAAAGCGGTGAGACTGGTAAGTCAAGATCACACACACAAGGAACAAAGATGAGGGAGAAAGACCAAAGGGACCAAAGAGTGAATTACATCAAAGAGGGCTGGAGACCTGTAAGGAAAAATGGGGATTTGATAGATCTCGCAACTAGTACCTCAGGGGGTAACACTTAGTTTTAGAAGACATCAAACATGCAAATACTATACATGCAAGTAATGGAAACCCACCACCATTAGCTTCAAATGACCTCAATAATAGGATCTACTTCAAAAGAATGACCCATTAAACTGAGCTAGAGCTAATACAGTTAACTGAAATATTAAACACAAGAGCTCGGCCTCTAGTATCTGGAAAAAAATTTTATCAGTGCCACTGGTTAAGGTCTATTTGTGCCTGTCAGAGGTTTGGTGTTTTCAAGTGTGAATCTCTATGATGGCAGTCCATTCCTCCTCACTGATTCAGTGTCCTTCACACAAACCACAATCACCAACCCCCTTTGATGTTTTTCCCTCTGAAGCGAGTAGAAAGAGCCTGATGGCAGATGAGAGGATGGCACAGCTAGTACCAATGCAGACAACAAACTCTGTGTGCCTCCGTGCGCTTCATCCATTACCATCTTTTGTGTCTTGCTGAGATTGACGTCTTTCTTGTTTTTACGCCGTGACTGGCTATCCTCAATGTCCATGATGCGGATGAGTGGCATGGTGCCACCCCCGAGGAAGAGAATGGTAAAGAGCACGATGATGATGGTGGTGGTGCCGATTAGCTGACGCTTCTCAATGGGTTCCAAGCCCAAATGAAGGCTCAAGGCATAGGGAATAGCACCTCGCAAACCTAGCAAAAAAAAAAAAGAATGAATGGAAAAAAAAAACCCTAACACACAAGATATACAACAGGACCACATCCCTGTGTAGTTAAATGATTGAAAAACATATCAGGTTAAAGTAACTCTATTGCCTCCAAGTTAAACAGCAGGAGAATGGTTGTCTGCTATATCAAAAAAGTTTAGCCTTACTAAACAGACACCATAGTGCGAAACCTTTGCTACAAAAGTTAGCACACTTTTCTCGCTTTGAGTTTTACTGCGTTAGTGCTTCATACATCCGCCTTTATTTTTAATAACAGACAGACCTCCTCAGCATGATAGATGGCAACATAGCACAAATTTCTGGATCGAAATTTCTTTAGAAATGTTTTTTCAGATGCTCTTTGCTTTTGGGGTTGTGTTCTTCTAACTCTCTCTTTGAAATACCCCGACTGTATTCTACTGCACTCGGGCCGCATGCTTGTTCTGGTCAGTTTTCAATTCGTCAGAAACTCTTTGTATAATTATCACGATAAAATATTCTGCCAGTCTGAAGTAATCTCGTTAAGCAGTACTTTGTTACTTCTACAGGCACTTTTGATGCAGTCTACAAATTTTAACGCCCAACCTGTCTACTGTCTGGTTTGTCTACTTTGGGGCATGCATTTATGCAAATTTAATTGTTCGTAGGAGGAAGGTTAGACTCAAATTTCATCCATCTATCCATCCATCCATCCATTCGCATCCGCTTATCCTTTTCAGGGTCGCGGGGGGCGCTGGAGCCTATCCCAGCTGTCTTGGGGCAAGCGGCGGGGTACACCGCCAGTCTGTCACAGGGCTAACACAGATAGACAGACAACCATTCACACTCACAGTCAATCTCGCATTCACACCTATGGGATATTTAGGGTTGCCAATTAACCTATCCCCATAAATAAGTTTTTATGCCAGTTAGCTATCATATGATGAAGAGATTTGAGAAGCAGGAACCATAAAATGTAAAAAATTAAAACAAACAAACAATGAGTTAATGTTAATAAATAAAGTAGAAACAAATTATGCTACGAATTTCAGAAAAGTTGACCTCTGACCTTGAGGTCGAAACCACTGAGATTCAAACTTTGTTTTATAGCAGATACACGTACGGTATCAATTTGAAACTTCTGCTTTGCCTCGTTGCTGCATTCACAAAACACGATGCATTTCACATGCGCCATGTAGCAGGACAATTTGGTTGCTTAACCGGTTTCTTCCGAATTTATCACGTTTCATAAAATAATCAAAATACTCTATAAAGATTTACATAGCGATAAAATATAATACATATCCATTTTTATATTATAAAGCAGAGAAAAAAGAAATCAGGCATTCTTTTGATTAGAATAAGCTGAAATTAGTGAATTTTAGATATCAGTGTTTTATAAAAATACGATAAACACAACAGATTCCCAAAACAGCTGCAGAATAATACAAACTCTTCTTTCATTTGTAGCCGGAGATGTGCACACTGTTAGTGTAATGAGTGTGGTTTAGACACCAATGAAAAGATGAAGGCCTGTAATTAACGAAACACATTAGTCATGTCATCCTACCACTAAACCACATGATGAACATCATTTTGGGTGTGATCTTGTGGTCTCTGCAGAAGTTCAGCAAGAATGACAGAGGGAAGATGTTCACAGCACGGCCAACAAGAACCAGGACCTACAGAGAGAGAACAGCTGTCATTCCTGTCGACCGCGGGAATAAACAGACAGATTAAAATGACATCAATAAAAGACAACTTACTATGCACCAGATTACAAACGATATTTCAAATTTATGAGGGAAGCTGAAGATGGAGAGACCGAGGAATGCAAACACACATGTCTCTGGAGAAAGAAGTTAAGAAAGTAGTGAAAACCTCTGATAAAATGACAGCAAAGGCGAAATTGGGATGCCAAGCGAGATTCTACTGACCACACATAAAGGCCACAGTGCGCAGTGTCTGCTGCATAAGGATCTGGGTGACAGGAGATAGGTTGTGATGGGTGTAGTGAGACATTACAATTCCCGCAAACAGGATAGACATTATTCCTGTAGGTAGAGAGAAACAGGTGGGAGATGGAGGTCAGAGGAAAAGTCACGACATACAAAAATATTCATGTATTCATTATGTGCATGTGGTTGTATTGACCCACCAGACAATTTGATTCCCTCTGCCAGTCCATAGGGAAGGTAGGCAAAGATGATCATCATCCCAAACTCCAGCGATGGCGTGTTCCTCAGGTCAAAGTGTTTCAGAAACTGATCAGTGAGTTAGGGAATTGAAATAAGGCCAGACCAGAAAATATAATTCTCACAGATAAAAAAGTACAACACGCAGGGAGAATGGGGGCTGGATACAAGAGCTGAGATGAGTCCAGTGAGGGTTCCCAGTGCAGCAGAACCAAAAAACATGTTAAGGAAATAACCCAGAGCTTGTAGAAAAGTCTCCCAGCCTGTTACTGTGGAGTTATCTGAGCGGGAAAAGAAACCCTCCGCTGTGCTGAAAGATACAAAAAATGAGGAAAGTAACAAATTAAACCTCAATGGCAGTGAGAAATTGGGTCTTGTAATATCTACATCTGACACTAGAGGGGAGAAACACTCCACCGACTTGGGAGCTGGAGAGAGTAGGCACATACTGCAACCATCAAATTCTTGTTGGTTTAACTGAGATACTGGTACTATACATTTCTATGTGTTTCTTTATTTTTTATTTTTTGCAATAAGAAAACAAACAAACTGTAAAACAAAGGTTCTCAAACATTTACCGTGAAATCTCTGTGATTACCAAAAACACCAAAATCTCTTATAGAGAGTGACAAATAATTATCTTCATGCTGGCATCAAAAATGTCGCATCTTGTGCGTTTTGTAAATATTAGCGTAGCTGGAACACAGTTTGAATTCTATTTATAATCACAATGCTTATTAACAACCTTCAAAGGTAAAGCATTAGCTTCTGCATGGCTTTTGGAAATGGCTGGGCCAAACTACATGATTGCTTTCTAAGAAAACCACTTTGTTGGGTGCTAACAATAAGCACACTGCCAGGGCTGCTCAGTCAATCTATTTATTATTTATGCACTCATTTAGACTCCAGAGACACGCAGATACTTGAGATCACTTTGCACATTTAGCCTGTAGTGAGTAGGAGCGATAAGGAAGCAATAAAGGGAGTGCAGATACTGAAGCTAGCACAATGTGTGTGAACAGGAGTCCCGAAGAACGTTTCTGTCAAACTCGTCTGTCAAGTTTCTGTCGCCTGTCTGAGGTAGTCAGTAAGCAGATAACAAAAGAAACTAGATAAACATTTCTGAGTAGCAGATATCCTGAATAAAAGGTAAAGTTGTGTTAAGACAAAGTTCAATGAAATTAGAAGTCTACAGACATCGACCGTTTTATTCCCCTGAATGTGAGACACTTTCAGCCTCTCAGTCACCAGGTTTTATCCTTTTCCTGATTCTGTTGACAGCCTGTTCACATCCAGTAATTTATTGTCTATAAAAACAAAATATGTTGTTATTTCTATTTCTTTTTCCCATAAAAGTAAAATAAGTAATCTGCAAAAACTAGGTCAGGTTCAAAGGTTGGAAGATTCCTGACAACATCATATGTGATATTTAAAACTCTAAGCCACCGGTGTGTCACTGTTGGTGTGTTTAAGAGGTCTACCGCACTCAAGCAAATAATTAAGCCTTGAGGACAATATAAGTCAGCACAAGAGCACATGACTATATGTTTTAATATAAAAAAAAATATCAACTCCCTCTCTCTTCGCTTCCCCCTCATGTAACCTGGTCGAGGCAGGTGGCTGTCCTATCTGAGCTTGGTTCAAGAAGGTTCTTGTTGTTAGAGTAGAGTGCTTTTTCTCCCCACTATTGCAAACTTCAGTATTTAGTATAATGTGAGGTAGCATGCTTTACATATACAGTGGGATGTGAAAGTTTGGGCAACCTAGTTAATCATCATGATTTTCCTGTATAAATCGTTGGTTGTTACAATTAAAAATGTCAGTTAAATATATCATATAGGAGACACAGTGATATTTGAGAAGTGAAAGGAAGTTTATTGGGTTTACAGAAAGTGTGCAATAATTCTTTAAACAAAATTAGGCAGGTGCATAAATTTGGGCACCACAAAAAAGAAATGAAATCAATATTTAGTAGATCCTCCTTTTGCAGAAATTACAGCCTCTAAAGGCTTCCTGTAGGTTCCAATGAGAGTCTGGATTCTGGTTGAAGGCATTTTGGACCATTCCTCTTTACTAAACATATTCAGGTCTGATGGCGTCCGAGCATGGACAGCTCTCTTTAACTCACACCACAGATTTTCAATGATATTCAGGTCTGGGGACTGAGTTGGCCATTCCAGAACGTTGTACTTGTTCCTCTGCATGAATGCCTCAGTGGATTTTGAGCAG
>VURO01044204.1:0-17752 GCA_015108175.1 Pelvicachromis taeniatus | reverse complement strand
AAGGAATCAATGTGGATAGATAATAATATTTTTTATTGTTTGTGTAATTTTTTGATTTTCTTGTGTACTTTTCTGTAACAAATGTTGAAAAGTTATTTTTTAATTTTTTTTTCTAATTATTATTTTATTTATTTTTGGCCCTAAGGTCCTTTCCTTATGTCAGTGGACAAAGATTCTTTGGTGGGTGCCAACTTATTTATTTATTTTACATAAAAAGGAAAAAAAAACTTTGCTTGAGGGGATAACTTTCTGAAAAATGTGGATTTCCATCTGTAACAAGCTAACAAGCTGCTATCTAACATTTGTGTAGCTCAATATAGATGTTCAATATAACAGCTTTAAACAGTCCAGACAGTATGTGATTTGAAGTCATGTAGGGATGCAAGTAGGGGAAAAAGAGTTCTAAAAAATAAAAACATAACTTTAACACAATACTGTGTGCTTGCAAGAATAGCAAAATTAAAGAGAAAACATACAGGCGTTGTTTTCAGGTTTATTCTTTTCCAATTAGGTCAAATCCGTGTACACAAATAGCCTGAGGCTGCTTTAGTGCATACGGAATATCGTATGTATGTCACGTGTTTATGTTGATAAACTGTATTCTTCAAAATTATCTTACAGTCTTACAATTTGATGATTATCTGATGATAATAACAAAAAGTATAATTAACATGGATTGTAATAAAAACTACACTAAAATAAGCAAAGCCACTCTGGAAGCTAACTGAAATGAACCCAACTGAACTGAAAATAAATATGAATGAAATGAATGCCTTCGATGTTTGAGGACTTTTAGCATTATTATGTAACTGATTTTTAAGTGTTAAAAATCTCCTGACTTTTTCAGACGTTGAAAGTACATTTCCCTATAATGTACTTTTTTTTTTTTGGCTCACAATGCAACGATTTTGGTAAAAACATGTCTGAATGTTTTTACTTTTTTATAAATGACAAATTCTATGTTGCATTACCTCAGGTTCAAGACTCAATAGGTGAACTGCTTAAGTGAACCCACCTTTGTTTTGGTCTTACCTAGTTTGGCTCTGGACTCGTCCAGTTTCTGGATCTGATTCTCGATCAGGAGCATCGCTACACCGAATGCCAAAACAGCCAAAAGCTGGATCTTCGGCAGCATCATGATCCTTAAAATCCCCATCAAACAAACGAATGAATCATGCCGTGGATACCGGTAGCTTCAGGTTTCACATCCACTGATAACGGCTACCCCAGTACAAGCGTCTACTGCTGGAAACTGGGCTGACTCAGATGTTTTGATTTATGTCTTGCAAATCGAAATCCGAGGTTAGCTGCTGAGCGTCATTAGTGGACATAGAGCTTAGCAGCCATCCTGCAACTCAGCGTTAGCAAAACAAACTAACAGCAGCTAGCTCCGTGCTAACATTGGCCAACCTCACACCACCGGCATATTTCAAAACCAGCCTCACTGTTCGTGTTTTATTTCGGACTTAACTTGCTTTGACCACCGCGAGTTCGTGCTGAGCTCACAGACATGAAGGCAGTGAAACACAGGTGACTGCACGAAAGATAACAGAGTCCAAACTAAGCTTCTAGCAGGGTTGTCGCTTCTTCTTCATCCTGTGTTTTCATTGGACAACCTCAGAACAACACTAAAGGTTCATGTCGCCACCTACTGGACAGCAGTGTATGTGCAACATTTATTCCCCACAATGCACAGAGAAGGTTCACAAGATGGTAGTGAGACCAGCACTGACAAAAAGACAGGAGGCTGAAATGGAGATGGGAGAGTTGAAGATGTTTTCACTGGGAGTGACCGGAATGGACAGCATTAGAAATGTGTCCGAAGGACAGTTCAGGTCAGGTGCTTTGGAGACAAAGTTAGAGAGGCAAGAGTGAGATGGTGTGGAAATGTGCATGGGAGAGAGAGCAAGTACAGTGAACAAAGGTTGCTGAAATAGAAGCTGCCAGGCAGGAGAAAAAGAGGAAGACTTTATAGAAACAGGAGGATGCTTGGGATAGGGCGGGTAAGGTAGACAATCCATTCTGGCCCTAAAGGGACCAATCAAAAGAAGATGAGACAGAAAATATTCTGTATTACATGTAATTTAATACATTTATGATTAAGTAAACAAATTCTAGTATTGGTTTCGTTTTATAACAAATAACTCAATACAATTGTTCAGATATACACGAGTCATTAAAAAAGCCCAACAAACATATATTTGTGGTATGTAAATACATAGAAAGTTTTAAACATGTGCAGAAATCTTGTTAAAAGACATCTAATCTATTACAATCCAAGGGTTGATCAAGTAGTGCTCACACATTTAGGTTACTTCTGACTAAAAAAACACACACAAAAACACACTGTTGCAGTCTGGCTCTCATGTGTGGACCCAGGAAAACACAAAAAGGACAGACGTTTTGCTTTATATTCCATTATATGTTCGACTATCAGCCTTGTGCCTTATTTTTATTTATATAAATAAAGACAGTTCCTTCATAAATTAATGCAGAAAATGTACAAAGTTTACCAGAAATTAAGAAAGTTAAGTCTGACAAATTTCCATAAGGAAGTACTTTGAACGAATGGTGCTACTCTGTTTTTAGTGATAACTTTTAATCTAATGTAAATGTTTTCCTCCACTATGATTAGTAGTAATCAAACAAGGAAGCTTATTTGTTTAGAAAAAAAAAAAGAAGAAGTGCGTCGCCCTTCTAAATCTGAAGAAAAATGTACAGATATTGTGTTAACACCCAAATCAAGCCAAACTACACCTCTGAACCCTGGGTTACTGCAACCTTAGCAAGAAGTGTATCTGCACAATTGCAACAGGAATCCTTCCTCTTGCACCTGATCTTGGCAGATTTGGGGAATGAGATGAGAGTTTTGGTATTTTATTATTAGGAGGAGTTAAAAAATCTACTTTTAATGAAATTTCTATATAAATCCAGAACTGTTTTAGTGGCAGTGGCAATTTGCTGTTTAATAATTTGGGAAATCCATGGTTGTGGATATTTTCAGCTAGTAAAATATCTCAGGTCATTTATTTAGTATTATTTGCATGTTACGTTGTTGCTGGTTGTGTGTTTTCCTGTTTTATTGTAAGCACAAATCATCTACAGATCTCTTAAACTGTTTGTTCTGTTTTAATCTCTTAATTCCATCACCTGCTCCCTGAAGATGTTTAACTTATCTCACATCTCCATCTCAAAGAGTTATTAAAATACTGAGCATGCTCTCAGTTCTCCACTACATTGCACAACTGACATAGTGTGGATTATGAGGCCTCTTCTCAATTAAACACAGAGAGGAATGAAACATGGCCATATATAATATTGTCAGCAGAAGTTCAGGTTGATGACGGAACTCGGGCTTTAAAAACATGCATGAGGTAACAGAGCTGATCTACACCTCAAATGTCAAACAGAAGTCTCATTGCAGGTGTTTTGTTCTCAGATAAGTAAGCTTCCTTGTCCAATGTGAGTAGGGAAGAGTGTGGAGATACCAAAGTGTGTTATCAGAGAATTGAGAATGCATCGGGTAACCTTTAGTTCCCCTCATAAGTCTGTGTTATGAGTTGGAGCTTGAAGCTTCCTCTCTGTGAACAGAGCAAGGTCAAACTGTATAAGAGGTCATTTGATGTGAGCTTTGATCCTAGAAGATGTTTCAAGAAGCATTTGAGAACAACTAAAGTGCACTAAATGTATTCCAGCCAGTAACCAGTGTTTTAATGACACCTCACTATAATGATAAAAAAAACCCAAAAAAACCCCTGCCACGTGCCAACAACTGCTCAGAAAAAAACTTGGAACACACTAAAGAACACACTAAACACATCTCAAGGATACGACTGAACCAGAGATCCGCTGTCCACTCAGTGACTGACTACAGCTGTTTTAGCGGTACAATGTTATAGAGATGGTTTAATATTGTGGCTGATTTCTTTTAATTATATTCTACATTAAATAGTGCTAAAAGCAGTTATTGTTGTTTTGAATTTTTTACTTTGATTTACTTTTTGTTTTCACTACAATTAATATTTTTTGAACTACGATGGTCATGTAGAGGTTCACATTCCTAGTTTTTAGACTTTTAGTTATTTGACAGAAATACTAAACTAACTGCATCATTGCGCTTTGGTAGCACCTGGACATGGATATGCAGGTCCATTTTATAATGGCAGTACTCATCAAACGCAGTGACGCCTTGTAGATGTGGAATGCCCCGTGTCAAGGATAAATGTCATCATTTGTAACAACTTTCTGTTGATTTAGAGTAATACACTGGTCTATGGGGACAAATGGATCCAAATTATTTATACGTTTCCATTTTTATTTGATGGTCCTGCTATTTTAAAAATAGAAGTATTTAGATTGTACTGTCATACAGTGATGATTATTAGACTTCCAACATTGGCAGAAAGAAAAAAAAATTGATTTCCTGCTTTTTTTTAAAGGAAGGTAGTGTCGATAAGATCATATTCTCAGAGTGATCAGTAAATAAGAACAAGAGCTGCAAGAAAAAGAGGACCCAGGATCTTCAATCGTGGATTAACGCTTCATTAAAAAAGCAGTGATGCAGAACTGATCCACTAGATGGTGCCAAAGGTCCAGGTAAGAGGACATGTTTTTAGTAAAAGCGCCATTTTTCAAAGACCAGTGGGATGGAACCCGGGGGCTGTCCGCTGGACACTACTCATGAATTATGATGGGTCCATGCACTACCCTGTGGCCCCAGCCTTGCAAAGGTTTAGATTACTGGTCTTTGGACCCCCAATGGAGTTCAGTCTAGAAGTCCTCCAGAAAGGTAATATTTTTCATAGTGAACTTCAAGACTGCAGCCAGTCCTCAGGTGTATTTGTAAAACATCTGAAGATCTGAAATCTGTCAGAGCATAAAATGTCACGAAAAACGGGGATTATTATTCTTTAAATGCCAAATGAACTTATTTAGACATCTTTAGTTGTCTGACCAACTTTCAGAAATTTCCAAATGTTGAGTTTATACCACAGAAACATGTAAAATTATTCAATGTTCACATTTAAGAAGCTAAATTTCTGTCAAATAACTAATCGACTAATTTATTCAGCCGTGGAGTACTCGCTGGTGTCTATGTGTCGATGAAAATATAGAAATTTTCATGCACTATGCAAGGGGTGAGAAAAAACACATTACTGTAATCAGTTTAAAGAAACACTGTTCATAAAATCAGTGCCCAATTTGTTATTATTCATCAAATAATTGTATCACTTCTGTTTAGGCAAAAATTACTGTGAATTTGCTTTGCAGAAATGACAAGATTGAGACTTCAAAAATGCAGAGATCAGGTGTAATATATGAGCACATGTGAGGTTTCATAATGTTAACTTTCATATTGTTAATGTGCCAAATTACTTTTCTTAGGGAGTTAATAGGTAATGCATGAGCACTACTTTGCAATCCCAACTCAGTTACATTTACTTAATTACTGATGAACGTTTAGGAAAAAAATAGAACATGATTCTGATGTTCCAAAAATTCTTAAGCAGAAAAGAAGCTTAAAAAGGGTTGTCTCATGGTCTCTGTAACATCTTTTAAAATTAAATTAAAACAATTAATTACTCACTTTAAGAGTGATTAAATGTTATGAAATGTTACTACTACTTATTGCTTTCATTAATTTCAATTATCAAGAAACATGATTTCATGCAAATCACTGAAACCCCTCTTTGCTGGATTTATGGACATAATCCAGCAGAGTAACAGACAGCTGTCGTGGTATGAAAGATCAGTCCTGTTACATCTGAACAGTCAACAAGGTTTATACCAAAAGCACAACGTCTATCCGAGGAGGGGCACAGGTTTTATTTAATTACACTGAAACGATGTGAAAGTAATTTTATTTATCATTAGGCGCTGCAGGGCAAGAGATAATTTGTAACTGATGACCACTTGTTTTGATAACGCTAATAGGATAAACAACACAATAATCAATAT
Organism: Pelvicachromis taeniatus; assembly: GCA_015108175.1. Classification (NCBI taxonomy): domain Eukaryota; kingdom Metazoa; phylum Chordata; class Actinopteri; order Cichliformes; family Cichlidae; genus Pelvicachromis; species Pelvicachromis taeniatus. Next base: position 11,794 of record VURO01044204.1, on the reverse strand, counting down.
GAGTGTTTGTTTCAGATGGTCGGAGCATTACTTGTATGAAAGTGGAAATAAACCGTTTTGGTTTTGATGAACGTAATTTAATTACTCTCCAGATTTCTTTCATGTACACATTTTAGAATGTGCAGAAGATTTAATCATGTTAAAGTATAAGACTGTCAAAACTATGGTGCAATCTTATGAAAAACTAGCTGTCACTAAATTACTAAATTACTACATTATATGTACATTTCTCAAGCCTCTTCACACTAATATTCCACTGGTTAGTTTCAAACTGCACAAACCTACTAAATGTCCCGCATCATTAGAACATAACCAATGTCCTAGAAAGTAAAAACTTCTAGGACATTGTATATATATCCTATATATACAATGTCCTAGACAATGTATATATAGGATATATATGTTATATAGACCGTATATATGTTTCATAGACCGTAGAGTGAGGAGGGAGCTATATTCATGTTGAACAGGAGATATTGCTAACAGTAAACTAGCCTCTGTAAAAACAAAGCCATTGTAACATTATGGGTTGTAAAATAATCACTAAAACAGTAGTTTTAGGTGGATAACATTATTCAGTTAGAGACATTACTTTTGCTATTTGTATTTTTGAATGTGTATGTCATTATTTAAATTGTCAAGTTAATGTGTTAATCATCTTTTCTACTCCAGTCTAAAATGCCGATGCACTAGCAAGCTAATGCTAATTTTACCTTTGGCTAAGCTAGTTGGCAACAGCTCTGTGAAGAGACTCTGTAAGACTTTGTAAAGAAAAGGAAAGGTTCAAATAAAGGGGCTCTCAGATACAATTTAACAGTGGTTCCACTGTGTACTGAAAACCTGAATCTTCTAGCAGCTTACACTGCTTGTGTGTTTTGTGTAAGACACCAGCAAAGAAGCTGAAGTTTAAATGAACTAAAAATAGACTATTCACAGTGAAATTGACGAAAAGCTGATGTGTGTCTAAATTCCTCGAATGGCATAGCACAGGTTTGTGTATTAAGACCTATCCTTGAAAGCCCCAGTCTGGAAGCAGACCTTCATCCAAGTAGGTAGAAGATATTTTACTGACATAATGATCTACCGGCATGTGAAAAAGAAAGTTTTCACAAGACTTTGTTCATGTGAAAAATTAAACTCCACTGACTTTAGCAGCGATAACTTGAATGATTTTCTGTATGACTATCAGATTCACACTGTTGTGGAAGAATTTTGGCTCACTCTTCTGTACAACTTTGCTTAGTTCTTTGAGACTTGAAGGCATTTGTTTATGCACAGCTCTCATAAGACCACTGCAGCAACTTGATTCTTTTCTTTTTCTGCAATTTTATATGTAATCATGCAACGTAATTGTACGACCCAGTTTCTGCCAAACTTTAGCTGTCAGATAGATGACCTCAAATCTGACTGAAGAATGGTTTGGCATACAGTGGAGTTCATGGTTGCCTTATGGACTACAAGCTAATGTGAGTGCAAAACAAGTTCGAGTCATCACCCTTCCCCCACTGTGCTGACAGATGGTATGAGGTTTTTGTGTACCACGTGCTGGACATGGCTAAACATCTTTGGTCTGTCCAAAGGACATTGTTCCAGAAGTCTCCAGGTTTGTTCAGCTGCATCTTTGCAAACATAAGCCATACTGCTATGGTGATTTTAGAGAGAAAAGTTTTCTCCTAACACCTTTGCTTGGAAGAGCCATACTTGTTCAGTGTTTTTCTAATTTACATGAATTTTACCATTAACATAATAACTAAGGACTGTGGATCCTGAGATGTAGCTGCTGGGGTTTTCCAACATCTCAGAGCACTGAACAATCTGACCTTGAATTTGCAGGGATATTCACTCCTGGGGCATTATGTCAACACATGCACGACTACTCAAGACCAGTAAACTGCCAAAACCTCTGCTTTCGTAGAGGCATTCACACTTACTGATAATCAGTAAATCAAGTACATTTAATAAGCATTTGGGTGCTACTTTGCCTCTTCATTTCTGTGGGAGCAGTAGGTAGTAGTAGTTGTTGAATTGTGTCTTAGTACTTCCCTGCTGGGTACATTTTTTATTTTAAGAACTAATCTGCAGAGGAGCCTGTGCAAATATCCCTTTGTTTTCTAATTTTTTATCCCTGTAAGATCAAACAAACCTCTGCACATTCCTCCACTGAGATCAAGATGCTATGTGAGTTGGTTTAATATGTGTTATGCTTGTAAATTTAGTGTCAGACAAGGTAAGAATCACCTTTTATTTAACACAGACACACACACAAAATATTCAGCACAGACTTTATAATTGTGATTACATTTTAAAAAGTAACATGAAATTAGGCCTGAAACACGTTTTCCAAATTAAAGCAGAGAGAAATAAAAAAAAAATGAACGCTGACTGCAGAAAACTTATCACAGAGCTGCTGACTTTAAATGAGAGTATTAAAACTGACATGGTTCTACACGTAGTCAAATCTCTGGTTTGTCTGCCTTCCATCCATACTCTGAGCTTTGTAGGAGTCATTGTAGACTGGCCGGGATCTGGTGTCAGGCCTGTACATCGTGTTCTGGGAGGCAGCTTTGTAGGCCATCCCATCATACCTGAGGGAAAGCACCACATACATCAAACACTGAAAATATAATCTGTGTGCATACAGTATTTTGCTTATAGAGTCTGCCCTATTTTGCAGTTTTCACATCTCTGTTACTTTATTGTTCAGGAACAGAGAGGCCAGGGTCCCTACCAATCTTTATAAAGGTCACAAGCAGTTATAAATTACCGATTCTTCTCTGGAGTCATTCCACGGCAGGCCAGGCACATCAAGATGCCACCAATGAACAAGATAGCTCCACCGATCCAACCCACGAAAAGTGCAGTGCCAAAAGTGTACCTGAAAGATTAAGGTTATTAAGGTAAAACATAACCAAAATTAATTTAACAGGTAATATATTAATATATATGGTAATTTCAGTTTATCTTTACCTTGGAGTCAGAGTTCCTGTTAGTCCACCAACATTGCTAAATCCACTGGCATACGTAGTGAACTGAAAACTTTGTACAATCAAATTAGCAAAGGCTGACACCCCAGCAATTCCGCAGACACCTAAAAGAAAATCAGAATAAATGCCAGTATTATTGTAAAATCATTCTGCTTCAGTATCACCTGAACATTGTTAGTGAAGTAACCTGCAAGGAGAAGCATGATCCCAGCTGACAGAGTCATGGTGGCTTTTATGTTGTCATCCATGTTCCCCATTTTCAAGCACTTCAGCGAGAATATGGCGATCAGTGTGCCAATAGCGCCAAGAACAATCCCGACAATCATCAAGGCTCGGACAGCTTGGAGCAGAGCTGAAAATCAAAGTTATAAAATTGAGCATATGTTTATCATATATCTGCTTGTGAGATTGGTAATAACGTGTAGATACCTTTGGATTTATCAAAAAAAAAGTTGAAAAAAAGAAAAAGAAAATGCTCTTTGCAGGCCCACCACCAGCAGGAGGCACCGTAGGGGTCAGGTGCATTGTGATCTGGGCAGCAACCAGGAGCGGAGGTACTGTTGGACCGATCCCTGGCTACCAAGACTGGTAATTGGGACATGGAATGTCTCCTTTCTGGTGGGGCAGGAGCCTGAGTTAGTGTGTGAGGTTGAGAGGTACCAGCTAGATATAGTCAGGCTCACCTCAACACACGGCTTGGGCTCTGGAACCAGTGTCCTAGAGAGGACCTGGACTCTATCTCAGTCTGGAGTTGCTCCTGGTGAGTGGCGGTGGGCTGGGGTGGGTATTCTAGTATCCCCTCAGCTTGCTGCCTGTATGTTGGGGTTTCTTCCAGTGGACAAGAGTATATGTTCCCTGCACCTTCGGGTCGGGGAACGGGTCCTGACCGTCGTCTGCTCTTATGCTCTTGTAGTCCCTCTGTGCAAACGACAGTTCGGCCATAACGAACACAATGTTCGAACATAATGGTATTCATAAGTGCACGTGGCATCACGACACCCTAGGCCGCAGGTCGATGATCGATTTTGTAATCATATCACCAGACCTAAGGCCATATGTTCTGGACACTCAGATAAAGAGAGGGGCTGATCACCGGGTGATCAGTTGACAGATGATCAACTGATCAGGCATGCCAGGTTTATTAATCATTCAAGCCTAAACGTATAGTGAGGGTGTGCTGGGAATGCCCAGAGGCCCTGGTCCGAGACTGGGGACATTGAGTCCGAATAGACCATGTTCAGCAACTCCATTGCCGAAGCCGCTGCAGTGAGTTGGGGCCACAAGGTTGTTGGTGCCTGTCGTGGTGGTAACCCCCAAACCAAATGGTGGACACCAGAGGTGAAGGGAGCCACCAAGTTAAAGAAGGATCGCTATTGGGCTTGGTTAACCTGGAGGCTCCGGAGGCAGCTGGTACCTACCGACAGGCCAAGCTGAACACGGTGCGGGAAGTAGCTGAAACAAAAACTCGGATGTGGGAGGAGTTCGAAGAGGCCATGGAAAAAGACTTTCGGACTGCCTCAAAGAGATTCTGGAATCACACTCCCCGAGAAGGTCTATGCCAGGGTGCTGGAAAGGAGAGTCGGTCTGTTAGTTGAACCTCGGATACAGGAGGAACAATGCGGTTTTTGTCCTGGTCGTAGAACACTGGACCAGCTCTTTATCCTCTCAAAGATACTTGAGGGTGCATGGGAGTTTGCCCAACCAGTCTACATGTGTTTTGTGGACTTGGAGAAGGCATTCGACCGTGTCCTTCGGGCTGTCCAGTAGGGGGCGCTTGGGGAGTATGGGGTGTCTGGCTCATTGCTACGGGCAATTTGTTCTTTATAATGTTGCAAGAGCTTGGTCCGCATAGGTCCGCAGCCGAGTGTGAAGCGGTGTGAATGAGAATCAGCACCTCCAAATCTGAGGCCATGGTCCACAGCCAGAAAAAGTGGCATGCCCACTACGGGTCAGGGACGAGTTCTTGCCCCAAGTGGAAGTGTTTAAGTATCTCAGGTTCTTGTTCACGAGTGCCGGGAGAAGGGAGCGGGAGATCAACACACAGACCGGTGGTGCAGCTGCCATGATGCGGACGATGTACTGGTCTGTTGTGGTGAAGAGAGAGCTGAGTGTAAACGCGAAGCTCTCAATTTACCGGTCGATCTACGTCCCTACCCTCACCTATGGTCACGAGCTGTAGGTAGTAACCAAAAGAACGAGATCGCGGATACAAGCAGCAGAAATGGGCTTCCTCCGAAGGGTGGCTGGCCTCTCCCTTATAGATAGGGTGAGAAGTTCTGCCATCCGGGAGGGGCTCAGAGTAGAGCCACTGCTCTTTCACGTTGAAAGGAGCCAGTGGAGGTGGTTCAGGCATCTGACAAGGATGCCTTCTGGGCACCTTCTGGGCGCCTCCTGAATACAATATTCAAACAACCCAAACCTAAATATAATTCAAATGAGTAGAAAGTTCAAATTCTAGGTTTAAATATTTGTGGAGTGTTGCAAGTTATATCATGCATGTCAAAATACCTGCGCTTCTGTATATTTTAGAAGGCAACACTGTGCCTTGTTCATCTTCAGTTATTATATACTAAAGGTAATATATACAAAAAATTTGATGAAAAATGAATGAGCATGCAACAGTATATGAAAAGGTTCAAATTAACTTCTACTCAGCATCATTTATATTCATCCATTCATGAAAAGCTCTTTTTAAAAGGTATTTGAAGTTTTGACAATACATTTCGCTAATTATATTTTTGTACTTTTACTTCTGAGTACTTCTTTGATCATGGCCACCATAATACAAATCACACACTAGAAACTAATTATAACTGTAAGGTAGCAGCTTCAATAATTCAATATGTTCTGTCACAGGAAAATGGCAGGTCAGCTATCATTAAAAGTTTCCACTGAAGATAATATCTGGTGTAAAAGAGACAAGAGATATCATCATTAGAAACTGAACTTGCTTTTATTTTCTTAATTAGCTCGAAACCTTGACTAAAATGACTAAAATGTAATACAAAAACAGATCAAGGTGCTTTACAGCATAATACAATCAACTATTATGCAAGGATTTCTACCTCCTTGCACACGTACGTGCACATGTATCACAGAAATATAAGGATCCATATACATACAATAATAACTAGGCTGAATTACAAGTTTAGCAATAGTTCTAAAAAGTCTCTGAAATGGGATCAAAATCCTGGCAATAGTAAATAATATTAATTTTACTGATACACATATGCATCATGAATGGAGGCTGAAAGAGCCCAACACTCACTGCATTCACTTTCAATTAAAATCTTTTTTAAAAAGGAAGAAAAAAAGCACATTACAGTTATTTTCCAGAACTCATAAATCAAAGCAGCACATGGTGAAACACACTGAACTAAATGCCATCTTTCAGCGTCCTCAGATATTGTACCTGTATTATTCTAAATTTAATCCCTTAAGACCTTATATACAATATGCGCTACACTACATTCAGCTGTTAAGTACAGAGTGTGGAAATGTACTTTACATTGTGTGACACTCTGCTAAAGCTTGTGCTTGCTCAGCTAAGCTTTGGATGTCTCATCAAATTTCTATTTGATTCCGGAGAGACACCATCTTTTCTGCAGTCGACTGCATTTTTATGCGAGGGCTGGTCGGAAAAGTGGCGGGGGGTGGAAATGGGGGGAAAATCTGCCCTAAAACCTCCCAAATATTCTAAAGTACTTTCTGAGGTCCTTTAGAAAATGTTCTCCTTAATCCGACATGTCGAGAAATATTTGATAAATGTCTTTTTCTCTCGGAGTGTAATTCTCTTACCTGGCAGGCCAAGTATGGTGAAATACGGCCGACACTGTGTGGTACCATACGCCGTCCCTACACACGTCTTCCATAAACCAGAATAGGTATAAACATTTGTTACTACTGTAAAAGATCGGTCTTGTAAGCTCCACATGTCCATTGCCGTTGCAGCTGATATTAAAAACTGGCCCAACGCAGACAACAGGAATCCTATTAACTGGATCATCGTGGCAGCCATTTTAGATGTTCCACTCAAACTAAGTTACCACCAGAGTCAGAGAGTCATGAAATGGCAGTGTCTGAGTCCTGCTTATTGTTATGTATGCTTCAACATGGAACAGATCTTATCTGATGTTTACCTAAGATTTACTTCCAGGTTTCGGGAAACTGTGGGGAGAACATTTTCCCCTCCTTTTGAAAGAGGGTGTGGACTTTCAGTGTTTTCCCATCATTATAAGAAAACGCGCCAAACATGGTTCTTTGTATTGTTCTTCTTTCCGAATTAATATTTAGACTGCCTACATGTATTTCATACATCAATTTCATGTTATTGCAATGTGTGTTAGTATTAATGATTTAAAACATACCTGGCAGGCCAAGAATGGTGAAGTATGGTCGGCACTCTGTGAAGCCAGAGCTCTGCCTAACACAGGACCTCCACAGGCCCGAGTACTGGTATACGGCTGTCACAACGTTGTCAAAGAGGTCTTGTGTGGCCCACTGGTCCATCCCCGTCGCAGCAGTTATTCCCGCTATTCCTATCAAACTCAGGATGAAGCCTAAACCCTGACACAATGTGGCCGCCATGCTGCCGTCTTCTTTCTGCTGCTGGAAACAGTTCCGTGTAGGGCTCTCAGCTCAGCCTTTCCTCAGCACTGCAGCTGTGTTTGAATATGATATCGTCCAGTATGAAGACTTTACCAGTAACCCCGTGTGTTTGCACTTATGTACAGAAGTTGGGTGGAGCGTATAGGTATCAGCGTCAATTAACGTTGGTAAGGAGTGTTCATCGTTTAGAGGATTGTAAGTCTGTTTGTGAGTGTGTATAAATGGTCTTAAAAGGACGGGGTCATGCAGCTGCTATACCAGATTTGTTGGGCAGAAATGGTCAATGGACTGGTTCTTATATATCGCTTTTCTACTCTTCTGGAACTTTCAAAGTGCTTTATACAACAATCATCTGAGTGTTCGTTAATCTAAAATGAAATAAAGTTTTATTTAATATATTTGATTAATGAACACTCAAGGTCATGTTTTAGTTGTGCAATGAAAATGATCTATTTACACTTCACGCGTGTAGTATTTTCTTCTGCTTTAAACATGTCACCGCAATAAATATGTCACATTTACACAAGTGACCTACTTCCTGATTCTGAACGAATCTGAACACATAGAGTGCAGACAGGTTTGCTGTGACTATAAGTCCAATAGGTTCTTACTACCTGGACTGTTCAGACTTGGTTTGGTCAGATTTGAGTGACAGTAGCTGAGAAAAATTAGGCTAAAACTTTGCCGTTTTACAAAAGTAAAGCCAAAGTATGGAATACTGAAATTGGACATCTAATGCACAGCATATATAGGTGCACCCTAGACTGCATACATTTTCTACTGTCTAAAAAATGATAATCACACAGCAACCATCCAGAACAATACAAGACAATCAGATTGTGGAGATTTGGCTCAAGAGGTGTGTGCTCATATTTGGACCTTGAAACTGCACAGTCAGGCATTACAAAGCAGACTCTGATTGCAAATGTCAGCACACACCTCTTGAAAGTTTAAGAAAACAAGCAGTCTTTTAATATTAAATCATGATGTCATAAGCACTTCCTGCAAAGATGTTAAGCTAGCCAACATGCTATCATTCACAACTGATAAGAATCTTTGAGGGACCAGTTGAGCCATCTACTGTTCACCGAACCCTCAACAGAAATGGTCTCAGTAGAAAGGTGGCTTTCAAGAAAACAAGCTCAAGAATATTTTAAGGAAAAGGAGAGAAAATGTTGAGAGGCCAAATTAGCCAAGAACTAAACTGAAAATCATGGCAACAGGGAGTGATGACTAAATGTGAATCTTTTTTTTTAACCCCCCCCCCCCCAAAATGATGTAATAAAAGACAAATATTGGGGAAAAAAAGTACAAACAATACAAAAGCTGTGTAAACAATTTCACATTGGTAAGATGGAGTCCAAATGATTTACCTAATGATTACAAAGGTTTCAATGAAATACGACCCTTTCTTGTTATAACATAAAAAGTTTAACTTTTATGCTGTGAAGGAAACGGATCTAAAAGATCATCTCAGTTTTTGATAACATTTTTGTCCGAGGTATGTTGTTGTAATGAAGAAATAACAAGAAACAATAACAACGATATTGTGAAGACAATCTTGTAAAGATGAGCACAGTTTTTCTGGTATAATATGAATCAAATGACTTTATTTTTATACAGTCGTGTTATAATTGAATAGATCAGTTTAGAGTTTTTAGTTTAAAAAAATTGCAATATGCTGCCATGTACTTGGACTTGGACAGAATTAGGTTATTTTATAACAGGGCATGCTGGTTTAGGCCATGTCCTGAAGATGGGAAGCCTGGTGTGTCAGTAGCAGGCAGGATACTGTGAGATGTAAATATGCTTCTCCCACTTACTGCCGATTACTGCTGTCTGTCATCCAAGGTAGCACTCAAGCATTTCACTCTGTGTATTCACTCTGAATATTTCCCCAGGAGAAGTGAACAGAAACAGCAGTCGGAAATAAAGCATTAAAATGTGCTTGCACCCACAACAGTTTTGCTTTTATCAGCTTAGATGATTGCATTAACATGGTACTTTCAAGATTTATTTTGAGCGTTATTCTTCACTAAACTGTATGTTAGACTTGTAAAAATGGTTTCAGTTTAGAAGCACAACATCTGCAGATTAAATATTGTTCTATGCCTCTGCCAGGCTGTTAAACGATACTGGATGACAGCATTGTTGGGGTGGGTGCTCCGTATCGTTGTGGCACCAGCAGCCAGTCAGGCAAAAGTAAATACTGATACGATTGTAGTGAACTGAAACCAATTTGCCTGTGGCTGATATGTCGGGGAGAACATTTGAGACACCGGGACTGAATCGAAACTGGGTTGGGGTCTCGTTCGGAGTAAAAACACAGCCTGTGCTGTTCAGTATTCACAGATTTATATATAGTTTCTTTAATTTTTCATTTTTTCGTCAGACATTAAAATTGTAGTTGCCATAATTTCGTAATTTCAAAATCACTATAAGGACAGTTTCAGCTCTTCGTCTCAGTGCAAGCACAGAATTAATAAATAAACTAAAATGAAGAAAATTAAACTTAATAAAATACAAGAGAAGAACAAGATTTTAAAAACATTTAAACACACCGCCTCTCTGGCCTGTTTTCCCAAACAAAATCGCCCCTGAAAGTTTTGTGGCCCACCCAGTGAAATGTACCCTTACATAGGCAGCCAGATTTGATTAATATCCTTTGAAACACCAGCAGCTAGTAACAGGGTGTCCTAATGATTTTGGCTGTCTGCTGGGCAAAGCCATTTATCCCCCAGCAGGTCAAACCTTAAGCAAATAACTTTTCTAGCTTCTGTTAGAACCACTGTTTACTTATCACGAGCTGCCCATGAAAATGCACATGAAAAGAGAAGGTACTTCACAGAGATTTGTTCGCTGAAGGTGTTTGTTCTGCTTTCAATAAGACTGCAAGAAACAGTAAATCACTGCTGACATTGCCTCCATATGTCAGTAGGTCTGCAGCCACAAACTCTCTCTGTACCAGTCAATATTTTCATAACCTAAATATGTACATTGATGCACAATATGTTGATATTTTTCATTTGATACATATATAGCTAAGCAGACAAAAATAGATTATTTAAGAAACGTGCATTTTCTCAGAGAGGAAAAATAACAAGCTGTAAACATCATATTAACAACTTGGAAATAAAATACCAGTTTATTACTATAACATATTTGTGTCCAATATTCTCTCTCCTTTTAGCCGTGTTTCAGTTATAGCAACTCTGGAAAATGTATGGGGGGCTTAATTGCCGTCTGCGAACTTCTTTTTAGGATTGAAACAGGGATGAAAACCTTTGAAATGTCTGAGTCGAAGCCAACTAGACTTGTTTTACAGCTTAATGAAGATGTTTCATCTCTCATCTAAGAGGCCTCTTCACATCTAAGAGATGATGTGAAGTAACAGGTATTTAACACCTATGCGTCTTAACCTTGGAGGTAGTCCTGAGACATCATGACTCACAAGATGACCTGAGTCATCTTGTGAGTCATGTTAGTCGCATGGGTCAAGGTGTGAGTGAGGGTTGAATTGCCAGGGAAGGGATCTCAAGACTGAGTTATAGCTGGTACCAAAGGCGACCACCTCTGTTCATTGATAGTGAACCATCACTACCTCACTGGGAGTGAAATTCCTGGTGCTCCTCATCAGCTTTTAGAACCGATAAAGCCTCCTGGAGGAGAGTGGTACATCTTCATGAACCTGAAACAAGGTCCGACTGCCATAAACTCAAGTATTCAGTAATGCCATGACGTGGATGATTGAGAACTTACACAGACGCGTTAAGAATGTAGACTAAACCACAGGTGTTAAATACCTGATAAATCTTTGTCAGTAAATTTAGGAAGCAGTTGTACTTGAATACCTATTTTAGCACAATGTAGCTAAAGTAGCTCATGATTACCCATATCTGTGTCAATGTTTTTACTCTACTAGTGCAAATTTGGTTTGAGGTAGTGGGCAGATAGTGTTTCCAGAGCGTGAAGGGCAGCAGCAGCACTCTTTATTAGAAAGTCCTAGCTCGTTACAGAAATGATGTTGAAGACAGCAAGTTGCAACTCTCCTGGGAAGATTCCTCCCTGGAGAAAGTAAATGTCTGTCCATCTGCGGTTGCTGTTAGCATTGCAAATCCTGGTTTGGAAAGACATGTTTGTGATTCTGTTCAGTAGCTGTTAAGACTTTTCTTGTTTACTTGTGGTGCAGAAAAGTTGTGAAA
>VURO01044203.1:0-17229 GCA_015108175.1 Pelvicachromis taeniatus | reverse complement strand
CAAAAGTAGTAGGGTGAAGCATCTTTGGAACATGAACACACGTTTATGTGACGCACACCATGCATAACAAACAGGATGGGCTAGTTGCTTTGGTTCCCAGCAGCTCTATCCTGCATCGTCAGCCCAGGAACTAAGTCAGACTATCCAGCTCAGGAGCTAATCCTATGACTGCACAAAGGCAGCTGGGAAATGTAGTCTACCCTAACATGGACTTTTATACAATTGGTTCAAATGACAAGGATATGGTGTCTTTGCACCAAGTTCAACAGATTTATATAGCAAATGTTACTTACATTATTTTCCACTATGTTTATATTTTAACAGGAAATGGAACACAACCCCTTTTTCTTTGTCTTCATAACTTTGCTCATAACTTCTTTGATATTTTGCGTATACCAAGGCTGCTGCGTGGATAGCTTTACCTTTAGCCTCTTTGCCTGTGTTTCTTGTCCTTGTTCTGCAAGGTGTAGGTGATGAAGTGTCTGATCAGGTTTGTTGTAATAAAAACTTTGATGTTTTACTTTGTGTCTTCACTTACAGCTTCCACACTATCGACATGTCAGTGAATGACTGTGAGCGTACATGCAACTACCTGTATTACTGTACATGCACGAAACAGACCAGGTTGTAATGGTACATGAGAGGCTGATGTTGCATTTCTGCTCTCTTGCCCTTTTTTAATATAGCTTATAACATGAAAAATACATGTTACATATATATAGACTGGGCTAAAACATGCATGCACACTAGAATGAACAGCTTAACTTGCAAAAACAACCAAGAAAATGGGAAGTCATTAGTGGTCAGGATTGTCTAAAGCAGTTAAAGTGCATCAAGAGTTTTAGTCCGTGGAGAGTTGGAGCTGTCTCTTTTCTTTGGCATCACTCTCTTCCATCCCTCTCTTTCTTTTCCTTTCCCCTCCAGCCCTTCCCACTGCTAAATGGAGGCAGGCAGGAGTGTGAGGAGAGTTTCAATGACTTGATGTCTGCAAGTGCATTCACATTGCAATGTTTCTGCTTAGTTGAGCAGCTAACAAATATGCAGTCTTTAGCACGCACACACACATTTGTATTGCTGCTGCATACTTGTTAGAAACTTCATTGACTGTATTTATTCCCTAACCATTCCCCCTGTGACATTTCCATTTAATCCTATCCTAATCTAAGCTCTAAACCCACATCCAACTCTACAGCAGCCCTGAAAAGAAGTAAAAATGTTCTGACTGGAATATTTTCTTTCCTCCTTTCTTTTTGAGGACATATAATCCTTGTGGGGATTAAATAAGAAGACGTGTAGAGTTGCAAATCTGTGGCAGCAAAGAACACACTACTTTAAAACATTTTGACTTTTCAGCATGTTCATTTTACTGCAGCTTTCATTTTTCACATACTGTAGCACTCCACCTCCACCTCACTGACTTGATCATATATCAAGGGATTCTTGGCACTAGTACTTCTAATGCTCAAGATCAGCTGTATTTTGTAGGGGTAAGGCAATGTTCCATGTCCTTTGAAGACTGAAAGAAATTTATTGATAATGTCTGAACTTCCTTCATACTGTTGGTGTTCCAGTCTTTTGCCTTGTTTGAGTACTTTCATATTGTCAGTATTAGTCTGATAGATCCTCTTTACCAGTTCTCGGTCCTCAGATGTTTTATCTTGTAAAATTTACTCGTGTCCATTAGGCACAATGGTGAACAAAATGATATGCTGGTTGCCTTTCACAGACAATTTAAGTCTGCATCCACCTTTTGTTTGTATTGGCTGGTTATTGTAAACCCTCAGAGGCATGTCTTTTTCTGTTAATCTTTTAGACTTCTCAGTCAGTGTCTTGAAATCCTTCTCAATGATCAAGTTAGCTTTGGCCCCTGTGTCAATTTTAAATGTTACAATTGTCCCATTTACTAATAGTGGAGCAGTCCATTTATTATCCGTGACTGAACTAACAGTCTGACACATTTTTGCATAATGGTTTTGTCCTTACATTTTGCATATATTTTTTTCCATATGCAGGACATTGTCTTGGTCTGTGTTTCTCACCACATCTCTTGCAAGTGAACATTTCTTTATCATACGTTTTGTTTTTGTTGTCATTGTTTTTGAATTTACTCCATGGCTTTCTTTTAATTAACACAGCATTCACTGTGTCGTTTTCTTGTTACGCTGGACCTTGAGCAGGCTCTCTAAAAGTTAGTACATGTTGTTGTGGTAGCTCACTGGCTTGACTTATCTTTATAGCACTTTCCAACATAGTTCTGTTTCCCTGAACAGTTTCATCCAGAGTTTCTTCTCATTAGTTCCAAACACTATTTGATCTCTTATCATGGAGTCTCTAAGATCACCAAAATTACAGGACTGAACTTTAATATTGAGGTCTGTGGGAAAACTACCAAATGACTCATGCTGCAAGCATGAGCGACAGACATATCTCTTGTATGTTTAATTTTTCTACACAGCAATCAAAGTTCAACCCACAATAGGCACGAAAACAGTATGCCAGTGCGCTTGTACTGTGCTTTTGACAGTACAATGGGAAACATTCTTTTCTACTGCAAGCAATAGAAATGAATGGGTTTCATAGTGCAGCACAGCATCTGCCGCATTATGTCTGAATAGGCCTTTACACTAGGCTACTCTTTACATTACTTTCTCAGTACTCCTTAAAATGACCTGAAACACAATGTCCCAAACACTATGACAAATGCCTATCCTAATGAGGACACACATATGATCTTTCTTTTAGTTTTTACAAATGAACACAAAACTAACAGCACAAAGCAAAGATGAAAACCAGCTCAAAGAGACTTCAAAGCGATCATCACATTGAGTTTACTGTAGAAACATGAACAGTTAGAAACAGAGACTGTTGCCTGACTGCTCATCAGTTTAGTACTGCTGTTATTGTCCTAGAGGCATTTTCCACTTTACCATTGCACTCTTTAAAAAAAACTTTTAAAAATGAAAGTTATGTCCATCTCTGTACCACTCCACCAATTACCCCCTTTTCCACACAAAATGAAATTGTCTGCACAGAAAAAAAAGCTTTTTTGAAATTGAAGTTGAATTTTCTTTTCATTCTATTCACTTGCCCTGTACACAACGGAAGAACCTTTGTAACGCATGTAACAACATAATTGAACCTATGTAATTCGTGAATTTAGTACAGTAACGTGTTATATTACAGCATTACTACACCTCCAGGATCTCCTGGAAATATCCTTTAGTTTGATTTATGCAACCATCATTTGACACATACCATGTGCTTGGAAAACCTGTTATTTTTTGTCTGATATTATAACTCGACCCAAATTTTTACTGCAACCAAAAGCTATGGTAGCCTGTGAAGAATGCAGTTGCTGTGTGTGCGTGTGTGTTTCTACATGAGGAACACACAAGCCAGACAGGAAATGTATTCCTGATATTGTTGCTGCCAGTCTTGGTCGCTGATAAAGCACTTTAAACAGCCACTAGCTCCTACATACAAATTAAAAATACAAATTAAACACAGTGAGAAAGAAAACAAACAAAAAAAAGGACTTTTTCCACATTTCATCTTAGTGTTCAGGCTGTCTCACATCTTTTAGAGCTGTGTCCCGCTGACTGTTCATTTTTCTGTGCACCTCGGATATCTGAACAGCCCATATACGGCATTTTAATTTATCGTCCACCTGGGTTTGCTGCGTCTTTTCTGTCAGACCTACAAGAATTTTTAACTTTCACCATTAAACCGGGCAAGGTCATCATTGTTGGTAACTTCAACATTCATGCAGAGGACTCATCAAATAGTACCACTAAGGAATGCCTGAGCATTATGGACTCTTTCAATTTTGTTCAGCATGTATCAGGTCCTACTCACACAGCTGGGCATACTCTGGACTTGGTCTTCACCTGTGGTGTTTCCCTTGACCACATGAACTTAAATGATGTTGTTTTTAGCGACCATAAGTCAGTCTTTTTTAATGTATCTGTCAACTCTTCCCCAAAGTTTTATTAGGCGCAGGCGCTTTATTGATGACTCTGTCATTTTTAAGTTTTCTTCTCTTTTTAATTTTAAATGTTCTTCTGATGATGTTGACATCCTTATTAATTCTTTTAATGAACACTCTCTTGCCATTTTTAATCAGGTCGCTCTTTTCAAAACTATTCATTGCACTGTTGGTTCCTGCACACCATGATTAAATAATCAAACCCGTGATCTTCGACGCTCCTGTTGAAAAGCAGAGAGTCTCTGGAAGTCCACTGGTCTGGTTGTCCATCGGGAACAGTTCAAAGAACTTCTTGACTTATATAATAAGTCAGTCAAAGAGGCCAGATCCTCTTACTTCAATAATCTCATAAATTGTCATAAAAATAACCCAAGAATTCTATTTGATACCATCAACAGTATTGTCTCTACTCCAACTCAGCATGCTGTGTTACTACTCTAATGAAGACTGTAGCACTTTCCTCAATTACTTTGTAAATAAGGTGATAGACTTGAGATCCAAAATCTCCTCAAGTGCCTCCCCTTATGAAGATGCCCCTTGTTGTCCCGGGTCATTTACTTCTTTTTCTCCAATCACACTCAATGACTTAATTGCAGTTATAGGTAAAATGAAATCCTCATCATGCCCCTTAGATATATTACCTCCCTCTGTCCTGTCCGGGTCTCTCACCAGCATTGGTCCCACATTACTATCCATCATCAACAATTCACTGAGGCAAGGCTGTGTTCCGTCCTATTTCAAACATTCAAACACTCCTCTGTTAAAAAAAACAGAATGTAGATCCTACCTCCACTACTAATTATCGTCCTATTTCAAGATTCCCATTTCTAAGTAAATTACTAGAAAAAATTGTAGAAAATCAGTTCAGGTCCTTACTATGCCGATTGCAGATTTTTGACCCTTTTCAGTCTAGCTTTCAAAAGCAGCACTCTACGGAGACCGCTCTCTTAAGGGTCTATAATGATCTACTATGTTCTGTGATCATTTTGCTTGATCTTAGCGCAGCCTTTGATACCATCGACCACAAAATCCTACTTAACAGGCTGAAGGTTCTGCATGGTATATCTGGCACCGCCTTAAACTGGTTTTCTTCCTATTTATCAGACAGGATCTTTTCTGTTCGGACTGACACTGCTGCCCTAACCTGCGGGGTTCCACAGGGTTCAGTTTTGGGTCCATTATTATTATCTTTTTATATGCTTCCTTTAGCTGGCATTATTCAGTCTTTTAGTGACCTGTCTTATCATTTCTATGCCGACGACATTCAGGTATATCTGTCCTTTAAGCCTCATCAGCTGGATAGGCTATCCACCCTAGTCCAGTGCTTAACCCAGGTTTCTGATTGGCTTTCTAACAATTACCTTGTTTTAAACATGAACAAGACATAGACCATGATCATAGTTCCTCCAGATCTATATTCTAAAATCAGTCAGGTTCTTGCCCCTTTCTGTCCTTCTGCTATGCCAAATATTCAAAATCTTGGAGTAATATTTGACTCTTCTTTGGGCCTTGACTCACACGTAAAATCTCTGTCTTGTTCCTGTTTCTTTCATTTAAGGAATATTTCAAAATTACGACATATGGTCTCCTTAACTGAACTGGAAAAAATTGTCCATGCATTTGTGTCATCGCGTTTAGATTATTGTAATTCCCTGTTTACCAGCTTGGATAAATCATCTCTTTCTCGCCTCCAAGCTATACAAAATGCAGCAGCCAGACTACTAACTCGCTCTAGCAAGCGAGCTCACATCACTCCTATTTTATGTTCTTTACATTGGCTCCCAATAGATTTTAGAATTCGTTTTAAAATTACTGTTTTAACGTACAGAGCACTAATTTATCCAAGCTTCTCATAAAATACACTGCTGCTTGCCGTCTCCGCTCACAGACTCAGAATTTGTTGGTTGCTCCCTGAACACAAACTGAAGACGAAAGAGGACAGAGCCTTTCAATCTGTGGCACCAAGGCTGTGGAACAGTTTACCTCTACAACTACGTTTGGTTGACTCTGTGGAATCCTTCAAAAAGCAGTTAAAAACTTTACTGTTTAAACAAGCCTTCTGTTGACCAATGCTTTATACGTTATTACATTTTTAATTTACATTTAACCTCTATATTGTGTATATCTTGCATTTTGCTATTTATCGTACTGTTTATTTTAATCTTTGTGTACAGCGCTTTGTGACTACCTGTCTATGAAAAGCGCTTAATAAATAAACTTTACTTACTTACTTACTAACTTTTTTATTTTTTTTTTATTTTATTCTTGCATTGAGACCTATTACTGAGGTAATTTGAAAACCATGCCGCTGCTCTCTTAGAGAGTCCTGACTGGAGGAG
Organism: Pelvicachromis taeniatus; assembly: GCA_015108175.1. NCBI lineage: Eukaryota > Metazoa > Chordata > Actinopteri > Cichliformes > Cichlidae > Pelvicachromis > Pelvicachromis taeniatus. Next base: position 10,905 of record VURO01044203.1, on the reverse strand, counting down.
ACTAAGTTTTAAAATACAGTGATCAACAGTGTCAAATGCTTTTGACAAATCAATAAAAAGGGATGCGCAGTATTGTTTCTTATCAAGTGCAACAGTAATTTCATTTACCACTTCCATTGCAGCTGTGATAGTACTATGAGTTTTCCTAAAGCCTGATTAATATTCAGATAAAATGGCATTGGTGTGTAAAAAATCAGTTAACTGCTCACACACAAGAACTTTGGCCAGCACAGATAGATTAGATATTGGGCTATAATTAGTTAAAACTGTTGGGTCGCCCCCTTTTATTAGAGGGACAATAAAAGCTGATTTCCATTCTGAGGGAATATCATTCAGTTGTGAGACTGATTTGTGCCATAAAATCAGCTGTCAGTTTCAAGAAGTAAGGATCTGTTAAGTCATGTCCTGAAGTTTTTTTATGATCTAACACTTTCAGTGCTTTACAGACTTCTTGCACAGAGAAAGGAACAAAGGTAATGGCTGACCAGTGTACACCGGAAGGTTTGTGCAGGATTTTACAGAGACTGGATTCAGAGAGTCAAACAAAGAGCCGAAAGATATAAAGTGCTTGTTAAAGCAATTCATAATCTCATTCCTTTCATAAACAGGAACAGAATCCTTAAAAACAAAGGTAGGTAGAGCATGGGAGCTTTTACTCACTGAAAGAGAGTTAATAATTTTCCAGAACTTCTGTGGATTATTTAGGTTCTCAGTGGTGACAGACAAATAATATTCTGATTTAGCTTTCTTAATAAAGGAAGTACATTTGTTTCTTAGTTTTCTGAGAAGAAGCCAATCAGTGGGAGAGCCTGTTTTCCTAGCTTTGGCCCAAGCCAGGTTATGCTCATGAATGATAACATCCAGCTCTGGGGAGAACCAGTGGTTTTCAAGACCTTTTATCCTATATCTCCTTAATGGAGCTTGTTTATTCACAATTTGCATAAATCCATCCCTAAAAATGTCCACGCTAATTCTACATCAGGGATCAATCCTGTTTTTTTCCAGTCATATTTTAACAAATCATGATAAAATGCTTGTTCACTAAAGTGTTTAAGAGTCCTTTTAAAAATAGCATGATAATATGACATGGGCACCTTAGTGTTTCTAATAACAGCAACAACACAGTGGTCACTTAAGTTGTTGCAAAAGACACCCAAGGATGAAAGTTTATGAGGAACATTTGTCAGAATCAAGTCAATAAAGGTAGACTTCTCAGGGCTTTTGAGATTTGGCCGAGTAGGTAAATTGACCTGCTGGGTAAGATTGATAGAATCACAAAAAGACTTAAAATAATCTGAAACAGTTTTGAGCCAATAACAGTAAAAGTTACCAGCTAAAATAAGCTATAATACTATAATTTAGTCTGGACAGGAAAAACTTTAAAGAATCCAGAGCTTCTGTAGAAGCAGGAGGTCTATAGCAACAAACAGCTGTTATACAAAGACCCTTTGCAGTATTCACATTAAGATTCCATTTGTTTGCAAATGGATTCTGAAAGGATTTTTTAGTAAAATGTGTTTATTTTTATTTAAGTCATTAAGGAAAAATACAACAACAACAAAAGAACAGAAAAAAACAATGTCCACATGTACAATGACTTATATAAGGGAAAAAAGTAAATAAATAAAATAAAATAGTAATAATAAATAAAATAGACCCCCCCCAAAAAAAACAAAAACACCCACCCCACCAGTCACCACTAAGTTGCATCATTGAAATGTTTCCTAAATTGCCCCCAAATCCTCAATGAGTGTTTGACCACCGGGTTGTTAAACAATGTGGTCGGGGTAGAGGCAGGGCAGAGCCCACTGAGGCTAATGGGGAACTGTCCTGTGCGAAGCGCTCCAATGCAACCCAGTCCGGGCAGTCCATACCCAGTCTGGGCAGTCCATAATAATAAGACCAGTGTATCAGACATCTCAAGTGGGCTGCCCAGTAGTAAAAACGAAAGTTGGGTAAAGCAAAACCCCCCTGAAGTTTAGGTTTTTGAAGGTGAGTTTTACTTAAGCGAGGATGCTTACCCTGCCAAATGTAAGAGGTTGTAATTGAGTCCAACTGTTGAAAGAAAGCATTTGGAATGAAAATGGGCAATGTTTGAAAAATATATAAAAAATTGGGTAAAATTACCATTTTGACAGAATTGACACGCCCCGCATGGCATCAACTTTTGATTTAACATAAGCAGCAACAACACAACCTTTCTTAGCCTATCGGTACAATATTAATCTCTTGCTTTCTTCCACAGCTTAACTTTTGTCCTGTCTTCCTTCTCTCATCTCTGCTGGAGATTTTTTCCTGTTAGAAGGGAGTTTTTCTTTCCCACTGTCACTAAAGTGCTTGCTCATAGCATGATTATTGGGTTTTTCTCTGTAGGGTCTACCTTACAATATAAAGTGCCCTGAGGTGACTGTTGCTGTGTTTGGCACTGTATAAATAAAATTCAATGAAATAGAATTGAATTGAATATGGTGAACATATTGACCAACACTGGTCATGTTAACCAAAGCAACATATATATTCATTTACAATGGCCTTGTGCTCACTAGATAAATCTAAAGAATAAATTAAACCTTTCAAGCTTGAGGATGTAAAACAAATTATTATAGTGCTAGAGAGAGAGCCTGTTTCTGTCAGACTCTGGAGGGACTCAGAGGCAGACCGTCTCAAAAGTTCACAATTTATTGGTTGAACAGACACCAACTGCTGATATGTACAGGTGAAGGTCAAGGGCAGGGGTCTCCAGGAAACATGGGCACGGGGAGGGACACACACAGGGCTATATACAGCAGTCCTCCTCTGACGCTCAGTCGCAGCGCAACTCTCACAGGTGTTAGCGCTCACCGTTGTGGCAGTCCTCAGGCTGGCGAGTGGAGTCTGGCACAGGGAGAAGAGAGCAGGTGAATCACGGCACGAAGGCCACTCAGAAATGGGCTTGACACTAGTAACAATACTGATGAGTGTTACACAATAATCCAGCGAAGAAGCCTTCTCAGCAGCCGCCTTTAATAGAGAGCCGGATAACGACACAATCACTTGCAGGTGTCAGCGCCCGGGGCTGGAGTCGCCATGACTCTGCCCAGGTAGAGCGTAGAGCACGGGAGGAGAGAGAGACGCACACAAAACAACAAAACACTCCCGTAGGGAGCTTCGGAAGAGCAACGAAGTGAGCTGCTTTGTGGTCGACTTAGGATACTTAGGATAGTGGTGTTACCTGAAGATGGTGGAAGCCCCGTAACAAAGTCCAGAGCTATGTGGGACCAGGGACGCCCCGGCGTGGGGAGCGGCTGAAGAAGTCCGGAGGACCGTTGGTTGGAACGCTTGTTCCGGGCACACCTAGTGCACACTCATCCGGAAAGGGTGAGTGTGACGGGTGAGTGTGACGGGTAAGGTGACGTGCGTTATGTCTGGCAAACGTTGACAGGACAGGGCGGACACCCGGAAAGGATGAGGTAGTGGCCGAGTGCCAATGCTGAACTTAGAAACCAGAGAAGGGTCTATGAAATTCTGTTCAGCCGCTGAGTCAATTAACACCGTGAGAGAATGTGAAGCCGCCTGAATGGTGAGTCTTGCAGACAACAAGAGACGAGGAAGAGGGTCTTTACCAGACAGATCGCCCACCAGTACCCTCTCAATTACTGGCGGGCGCCCCCTCTTGCCAGAGCCGGGCAGGCAGAGATGAAATGGCCTCTACGGCCGCATTACAGGCACTCACCCGCTGAAAACCGGCGTTGCCGCTCCGCCGGAAAGAGTCGCGACCGCCCCAGTTGCATGGGTTGCTCCTCCTCCGTCCCAAAAGCTTGGGTCTCTCGTACCTCAGGCTGGGCGTCCCTAGGTGCCAGGTGTTCTCGAGATGGCTGCCTACGTGAGTTCTGACGCGCCTGCAGGCGGTCGTCCACCTGAATGCATAGTGACATAAGAGCATCAAGCGAAGCGGGGAGTTCACGCATCATTATGTCATCCTTGAGCTCCTCACGGAGATTATTTAACAAGGTAGTTCTCAGAGCCTCAGGGCCCCACTTGGTCTGAGCAGCTAGGGTCCAGAAATCAACAGAAAAGTCCACCATGCTTCGCCTACCTTGCTTCAAATTAATCAAACGATAGCTGGCAGCCTCAGAGCTAGAGCCTTTATCAAACACAGCCCTGAAGTGAGACAGGAAATCATCAAAAGACATTCCGGGGCAGGCCTGTAGCTGGGCCTGAGCCCAGGCCAGGGCTCGACCCACAGTAGCTGGGTGAAGTAGAGCGTAGACCACGGGAGGAGAGAGAGACGCACATAAAACAAAAAAAACACTTGTGGCCATACTGAGTCAGCTGAGCAGGCACAGGGACCATGACAGTTTCAGATAAAGGTTGAACTGAAGCTAGTTTTTTTCATGCAAATATATAGTGATATAGTCATAGAATACACATAGGATGTGCATGACCTGTTCTAACATTGGTCTAAACAGTCAGGGTCGCATGGGATGGGGAGTTGTCAGTCTGTCACAGGGCTAACACATAGAGACAGACAATCATTCGCACTCACATTCACACGTATGGGCAATACCAATTAACCTAACCCCACTAACTGCATTTCTTTTGACTGTGGGAGGAAGTCGGAGTACATGGGGAGAACATGCAAACTCCATGTAAAGAGCCTGGCCTGATGGTGGAATTGAATTCAGGAACTTCTTGCTGCAATACAACAGTGGTAACCTCAGTTAAGAATGAATAACATTAAATTTAAAACAGCAATTATTCACTGTAAAATGGAGCTGAACATCTTCAGTCAAAACAGGAAAGCACAACGACTTGTTGTGGGGGCCATAATGGATCCCAAAAAGATTCTATTTATCTAGATGTAGGGTTTTCAGTGGGAGAAATGTTTCGTCACTCATCTAAGTGACTTCTTCAGTCTCAGCTGACTGCAGGATTCCCAATCTTATAAACAGTACATTTGCATAATGACTGAAAGTAGCACCACTGAAGGAACAATGGGCTGGGAGGTCAGTTCCTTGATCATTAATATGCAGATTCTCATGGCCACAGATCAACAACCCCTGATCAACTCTCTGTGAATGGCCATGAGTACCATTCACAGAGAGTTGGGGAATGGCTGCAATCACAGCATTGTAGAGGCCTCATCCTCAATTCAGAGATGGTCTTTCCCTTTTCATCTAAATGGCCTCCTCGACTCCCCGCACAAACCAGCGTTCCTCCCTGTCCAGGATGTGTCCTCATCACTGAAAGAGTGGCCACTGGCCTGTAGGTGTAGCTGCGGAGTCCAGGCATGAACGAGTTAGCCCTTCTGTGTTGTGCCATCCGCTTCGCCAGAGGTTGTTTAGTTTCCCTGATGTATAAATCCTCCTGGCGCTTAACAGCGTACACTATATTACTCTGTTTGTGTCAAGGGACCCGATCCTTGGGGTTGACCAATTTTTGGCGCAGCGTGTTTTGGGGTTTAAAATCCACAGAGACGCAGTGTTTAGAAAAAATGAGTCTCAACTGTTCTGATACTCCAGACAAATATGGAATCAATACGGGTTTTCACTTAGGCAGCGGTTGTCCTTCTCTCCTGGATCGGCTGGAGCTTTCTTTAGGTGCCTTCCCAGCTTTGACAAATGTCCAGTTGGGATAACCACATTTACTCAGGGGCTTTTTGATGTGATGTTCTTCTGCTTCCTTGGCCACTGTGTCTGTGGGGTTGTTGTTCACTCTATGTTGTAGCATTCTGATGACACCCAGTTTATGCTCCAGTGGATGATGAGAGTCAAACCTTAAATAGTGGTCCATGTGTGTAGGTTTACAGTACACATCAGCTTTTAGATGTCCCCATTACTGATGTAAATCTCACAGTCTAAGAAGTCTAACCTGCCACTTTTCATATCCTCCCTGGTGAATCTGATGTGTTGGTCGAGTTAATGTGGTCCGTGAATTGTGGACCCTGAGATTTGATTTGTGGTGTCATCCACATACCTGAACCAATGACTTGGTGGTGTTCCACCAAGTCATTAGGATAACAGGTGACCTCTAGGATAACAAAGCCCTCTTTTCCACTTCTTCCATGTACAAATTGGCCACAATGGGTGAAAGTGGGGAACCCATGGCACACCCATGTTTCTTCCTGTAGTACTGATCCTTGTATGTGAAATAGGTGGAATTCAGATACAGTTCCAAAAGCAAACACTTTTTGGTCGATGCTGCAATCGCAGCATCTTACAATGCTTGTATCATTATGTCATTATGCAAATGTACTGTTTATAAGGATGGGGAAACCTGCACTCAGGTGAGACTGAAGAAGTCACTTGGATGAGTGACGAAACGTTTCTCCCACTGAAACGCTATGTCCAGATGAACAGAATATGCTTTTTGGGATTTACTTACCTGGATGATTGAGCATGCATCAATACATAATTGATGAGGCTACTCAAAGACTCAGAATCAATAAAACTGTCTTGGAACCAATGTCTTGAAGCAGATACAGCTATTCTGATCACTGTGAGCTATAGTCAATGTTCCCATTTTCAACTTAGCTTTGTCAAGGACCATCAAGTGGTCCTTTTCATCTGATCTTTGTGATCGAGAGGTCACCCAGTTATTACTGTTACCTGGGGAGTCCCCAAACAACCTATGCTACAGCTATAGAAACCTTTGAAACATCAAAGCTTTCCCATACAAAAGGCACATGTATCACTATTTTATCACATGCTGCCTCATGACCTTTCATGCTTTTGCACATGTGACCTTTCACAGAAGATACATTCGGGCCAGTTAATCAGTTGTAAGGAAAAATTATTGCTAACCACCAGGCTCAGAGTCAGTTTAGCACTTTTGCTGAGAGGAACAACAGTATAGGTGGTTTAAGGGTTATTATTATTAATATTAACAATAATATTACTAATATGAATATCCATGAAACTTGAGTCCACGAATCCATGAGTATACTTGTCATGGTCCTCTAGTCCTCCTGTGCATCTCTGTCATTTCTCTTTTTCTCTCTCCATTTTGGTTTTCTATCTCTCCCTCTCATCATGAATGTGTGGTGTGTTTTGGGTGTGTGCGTGTGTGTCTAACCACGCTTTACTTTTCAGGGGAGGGATCCTTATGGGATCTCCACCCTTCTCTAGTGTACACCTAAAGCAATCAAGCCCACCTGTTTGTCATCTGCTAATCAGCTGGCGTCTACTTATACTGACAGCAAACCTTCAGTTTTTGCCTGAGCGTAAAACAATCCTTAGACAAAGAGGTTTGTTAAGGTTTTTCTGGTGCTGTAACACCTTCTGGAAAATAAGCTGTTTGTCAAGGGTGAAAAATGTGAATCTAGATTGACTACCTAGCCTACTTTGTAGCAAAGGGGCCGATCAGAGCTGACCCAGCGAAAATCCAGGCAGCAATAGACTGGCCCACAACAACTATTTGAAAGAATCTCCAGCTCTTCCTCAGGTTAATAATCTTTTACCACCGGTTCATTCGCAATTTCTCTCCCATTCACAAACCTTACTTCTCCCAGGGTAGCCTTCCAGTGGAGCAATGCAGCAGAAAAGGCCTTTTCTACTTTCAAGGATCTGTTGACTTCTGCACCCATCCTTATCCAGCCTGATACCACCCAACAGTTTGAAGTGGACGCTTTAGATTCCGCAGTTTGGAGACATCTTATTCCTGTGCAAAGAAGATAAAATGCACCCTTGTGCCTTTTTCTCTTGCCGTCTCTCCCCAGCAACTATGATGTGGGTAATCACAAGTGCTGGCAGTCAAGATGGCCTTAGAGGAGTGGTGCCGCTTTTCTAATTTTCAACTGCTGACCCTACTGCAGAGGAGATGACCATTCTGCCACTGTCCTGCGTCATTGGTTCTGTCCAGGTAAATGGAGTCATTGGTCCAAAATGTCCAGTGGGATGAACCTGACCCAGGTAACGGTTCACCCAGTTGTTTTGATGTTCCATCTTCTGTCCAGTCTTGAGTCATCCACTGGAGACATACTGCCAAATTCACCTGTCACTCAGGTAAAACTTGTGCAATCTCCTTCCTCCAGTGTGGGTTCTATTGGCCTACTCTCATTAAAGATGTCTGTGAAGTCTGTGCTTGTCAAGTATGTGCCCAGATCAAGTCTGTCACTTCTCTGCCCTGATCAAGTCTGTCACTTCTCTGCCCTTACGACTCCTCCAACAACTAGCAAGCCCTGGTGGACCCCGGTACCATATCACCCGGGATTTCATTACTGGCCTTCCTCTGTTGGTAGGTAACACCATAATGGTAACCACTGTGGATCCTTTTTCCGAAGCAGCCCGTTTATTTCCCTACATAAGCTGCCATCTGCATGTCAAGTATGTTTCTTTACATACAGAGTCACGCAAACTATCTCCTAACTATATTGGTTCCTCTCAAATGAACAAGGGTTTTGAACAAAACTATGGTCAGACTTCCATCACAAACAGCCTAATAAGCCCAGTGAGCGCCAGGTGGATGTTCTGGGATCTGTCCTCCTCCAGCGCATGCCTGAAGCAATCAAACCAACCTTTTCATGATCTGTTAATCACCCGGCTTTTATTTGTAGTAAGAGCAAACCTTCAGTCTTTACCTGAACATTGAACAAACTGTAGTAGTGAATCTTCTTCTGATCTGTAAGTCTGGTTCCCTGATTACTTACCTGTCTTTTAGTCTGCACAGAAGCCCTGGTATCTATCTCTGAGGAGAGAAAGTGTGTGTGTGTGGGGGGGATTTGTGGAGAAGAGACTGTTCCTGCATCAAGAGTGATCAGAAACATTAGATTTTCACTATCAGACAAGCCTGCTTTTTGGACCTTTGTAAATGGAGATTATGGATGTTCCCTTGCTTAAAGATTTTTTAAGTTACCTTTTCATCATCACTGTAAATATACTCACTAAATCTGATCTCCTGAGTCTTGCGTTCTAGTCTGGCCTGCATATTGGTTATGGCAATACTAATCCCTCTTTTAATTTAAAAGAGAAGTACAAACAACCTTCTGGTGAGGTAAACTATTCTAATGATGTGATGACCCCACTCATTGCATTCATACGATTATTGTTATATTATTTGCACAGAGAGCTAAAGAAAGTGTCTTGGATTCATCAACCATAAAGGGGGCGGCAGGTCAGTTGGTGTTTTAAATTACAAAATATTTTAGTACGATTTACTTTTATTTCTTGAGAAGACACCACCTTCTCTGATTTCATTAGTGGTTATTATTGGTAAAGTAGTAGATATGAGTTAAGACAGAGGCAAAGTCCAACCATTGTCTTTAACGTATTTGTGAATATGTGAAGAGCAGAGATTCTGGCAGGAACTTTGCCATTCCAGCCATGGTGGCAATTCCACCTTATTAGGTTTAAAGTGTTTAGTCTGCTGAGTGGTTATTTTCTTGCCCCAGCGATGTCCTTCAACCTTTTCTCCTCAGTGTTCAGAGGGTGATGCACTGCTGCTCAGTTGCCACTGCTGTTACTATTTGTTGTTGCTTTTCTAAAGATAGTATTGATGCTGCAGTTCCAGCAGTTTTGGTGGAAAGCAAGCAGGGTAATTATTTTCTGCATTTTGACTGAAGGTGCTAATCACTGAAATCTGCTGCTCTAGTTGCTTTCTGTGGGATAAAAATTAGCATACTCATCGCATTTGATCACAATTTAAATTAGATCTAAAGGTCTTAAATAAGAGCTTAAATCACACAGGCCCTGACTGATGATGTACATAAATCAGTGAGATTTTGTCTGTGTGGTAAGTAAGAAGTCTCTTGGCTGACAATTTCTTCAGACAGCTCAATGCCGCATCAAAATATAGCTGTCAAATAGTAAATGTCACAGCACATTTCCCTCACACAAACCTCAAATGCCAAAAGTCTGTCAGCCATCATCAACGTGTTTATTGGGTAACAACAGGAACACAACCAGTGCTCTAATGGTCAGATCTGGGTTTTAGTTATTCACCCAGTGACTGAATGAAATGACTCAAGTTGCAGAGTAGCTACGCAAGCTGTCTGCACATTACTTGGGAACATGACAGGAAATTAATTATATCATATGTTCAGCAGACTTTGAATTTTAAACCAAACTCAAGGATACATGTTGAGCTCCTCATTGTTCTGTTTAGGAGCTTTTCCATGTGGTTTGTCTATAAAGGAACATCATAGTTCAGATAGTTCAAAGTTAGATGATGCCACTCTTCCCAGAAAGAGGGTAATCGGGATGAGTGGAACAACAAAATAAAGGCTCGTTCAATCCAAAGATGCGCTCACTGGAGACCAATTAAGGACAAAGCATCAGTCATCCATGGCCAAACAGTTCACAAAAGTCTATCCACACTATAAAGCTAACTTAACAACACATGTGGTGTTGTGGTAACAAACTCTTTTACTTGGTCTGAAAAGGTAGAGTCAGGCTCATATAAAAGATGTTCTATGAATTCATGCCTTTGTTCTTTAAAGGTCTTTGTTTGAAGAACAAACCAAATGGAATGTCTCTGTTTGTTTAAAAGGAACCCCAGCTATTATGACAAGTTACTCTAAATATGTTACAAATGATCTCCACTACATAAAAACATACTTCAAAATAACTACAATGTTTTTGTTATTCATTAAATCTTTGTTTTTTAAAACGGTTTTGGTTCCATGGGAGCTGCCATGTTTTTGCGCACACAATGCATTCTGGGACGATGATGTATATAAGTTGTCGGAAGTATTAGGTACCTAGTAGATTAGAACGAGACAGTAAGAATGTAAACTAAATGTCATTTAAATGGCTCCAGACCTCATCTACCTCAACATGATCAGTAGCTGCAGCTTGAAATCCTGCATATATGCCACTTGGTTCTGGATAGACTGTCCTTATGTTGTTTACTGCACATGATGGGATGACTGCGTACGCTAGCCAGCCAGCCAACCATGCATCAACCAGGTAAACTGTCGATATGAAGCAT
>VURO01044202.1:0-24780 GCA_015108175.1 Pelvicachromis taeniatus | reverse complement strand
CAGCAGAGCCCACAGTTATTTGGGTAGAAAGGAGTCAGGCTTCAGATCGGCTGTTTTGCTAAACGTGTTTTTCAGGGTGTTTCCAAATTTTTTCCGTTTATTGTAGATAATTACAGCAGCTACACCAAGAACAGAGAAAGCAGCGAGTGGCACAGTAGTTATCAATGAAAAATACCCATTACTCTCTCCTCCATCATTGTCTCCTCCAACCTTTTCTTCTCCATTCTTGGTGACTTCATCCATGAAACCTGCAGAGCAGAAAAAGTGTACAACACAAGTGTTAGTGCGTCACTTTATTCATAACAACACAGCCAGTCTCACTCCTACTGAATGTTTCTTTCTGTTATCATAAAAAAAACTGCTTAACTATAACAAAAATTACTTTCATGATTATTGTGCTCATTGCTGGATAATGAGCTTTGGCAGTTTTTAAATGGTTTTTGAAACATCTGGCTTTCGTTGAAAGATGAATTACTTTCCTTCTTCCAAAAAGCTTTCTGAGTGATCAAGCTGAAGTAAACCAGATCCATCCGGGAATTAAAAGCTTTCAGTAGATCCAAAATGAATTATATATTTTAATTTGTTTTCATTTCTGTTGGACGCCTAGAGGATAATCTGAAAAATCTCATTACTCTTACAGCAATGAAATCTAGTAATAAGGCAATAAATCAATGTGTAGCCGCACCAGTAATAACCGCTGAACAACACAGGAGCGTGACCACATCTTTTAGAATAAGAGTAACACAAAGACATAAATGATACAAACTCACAGTTAATTAAGCTGCGTTAAAAAGGGAGCGACCACAAAGAGTAAGACCTCGGCTTAATCGTCAAATACTGAATTTTGGGAATATGCGGGTTAAAAAACAAGAAAAATATATATGATACCAACAACTGCCAAGGACGTCATTTTGTCTCTATAGATTTTAATGTAAAACCACTAATGCTGCTGTAACATGACCCAGAGCTAGCTAGATGTGATTGCGTACGATGGGATGTTGAGCCAGGGGAGAGTGAGGGAGTGTGTGAGCGAATGCGTGGAGAAGTGGCTGTCGTACACAGCAGGGGAACAGACAGACCACAGTGTAGTGAACTAATCTGAGCAAATACAGAGTGAAATCCAGAGCAGAGCATCGAAAGCATTGAGCAGGAGAGCTGAGGAGGTTAGCGACCTGCGAGGCCACACCCCCCAAAATAAACCTTTAATACTCATTTTGTCCAATCTTACTTAAACATTGGATGAAAATTAACAACTTAACTTATTCAAGAAGTAACATCTTTGCCATTACTTCTGTTACTACTGTACTACTACCATGTACCACCAGGAGGCGTCATGTTATTTAGAGGTTATAACCCCCCCCCTCTTGTAGACTCAATTCAATTTTATTTATATAGCGCCAAATCACAACATCAGTCGCCTCAAGGCGCTTTACATTGTAAGGTAAACCCTACAATAATACATGGAGTGAAAAACCCAACAATCATATGACCCCCTATGAGCAAGCACTTTGGCGACAGTGGGAAGGAAAAACTCCCTTTTAACAGGAAGAAACCTCCGGCAGAACCAGGCTCAGGGAGGGGCGGGGCCATCTGCTGCCACCGGTTGGAGTGACTGTCTGATCTCACCGAAGCACAACTTATGGTGGGTGCATAGGAACTGTAAAGGCTCTTTAAAATGTATTCTGTTAAAGTCTAGACTTTGTTGTGAATTCTTATATTTCCAATCACAAAAGCTTCTCTTCATTGCAGAACTTGTCATTGAGATTGGCGTCTCCCTGAGAGAGGTGCAAAGCTGTTTTTAAAAAAATAAAAAAATAATTCTGTTGTCATCTACTCTTGTCGTTTTCTGTGGTCTTTCAGGCCTTTTGGTGGTGCTGAGCTTGTCAGTACATTCATTCATTGCAACGATGCACCAGATCTTCATGTTTTCCCACTCAGACTGGTTTATTTGAACTTTTGAGCCCAGCGATCGGCTCCCTCACATCTTTGCGGGACCTTTTGGGCCTCCAATTTAAAGTTAAAGTGGAAAAACTATAAAATACACATTTGAAAACTTTGAACCAACTTTAGATATTTTGTATATAAACAGCAGCATTTAAATCAACATTTAAAGCTAAAGTTAAATGCAATGTTTTGGTGTACAGATAAAAAAAATATATATCTGATGAAACTTTAGATCCCCATCCTGCAAAAACAAACAATGACAATATGTCCAATAACATTGCATCCGCAAATGTAAAACCTCCTATGGAAGAAACTGTGTCACTTCTACAAACTCACCTGAGGCTCTGACTTTGAGGTCGATGTAGTACTTGAACTCATTTGGGACGCCCTTATTTCTTCTTGTGTTAATGCGGCACTCATATGTTCCTGTATCCCTGCTGCTGACATTCCTTAGAATCACTGAAACGTCTCCATCTTTAAATGTCGGATCTCTCAGCTCCACTCGTCCTATAAAGAACTCATGCTGGTAGTTTTCATACGGGCGCTGGTTTCTGTAGAAGAACACATATCCATCGGACTCGAGCTCAGGTTTGCGCCACACCAGCAGGGTGATCTCCGCATCTCTAGGGCCCTGACACCGAAGAGGGGCATCTTGTCCAGGACTCACATTTACCTCTGTGTGATATAAACACAAAATTCACTGTTTAGTGTGAGTAACAACAGGAGAATACAAAGGGAAAAATATCCAAAGTAACATTTCTATTAGTAGACCAGATCTCTCTTTCAGTGAATAATAAGGATGCAGTCAGCTTGGCTGGTTTTTATTAAATAGGAACCAACAACCTGTCAGCATTGAGCATAAGAAGGCTCAAGCTTCACATTGCATCACACTATTCCAACAAGGACACTTCCCAGCTTCACAAGCCAGTTGGAACTGCAAATGGATAACTAATGATGGTTCATGACATTAAAGTCACTTTTGTATCTCCTTTAATTATCCATCCAGGTAAAAAGTCTCACTGAGATTAAATATGCATTTCACGAGCGATCTGGCTGAGAGGGCAGCAGATATTGAAACAAAAATAAATTCCATCTAGATATTTTTACTGGGCAGCACGGTGGTTAGCACCGTTGCCTCACAGCAAGAAGGTCCCGAGTTCAATTCCACCATCAGGCCGGGGTCTTTGTGTGTGGAGTTTGCATGTTCTCCCCGTGTTTGCGTGGGTTCTCCGGCTTCCTCCCACAGTCCAAAGACATGCAGGTAGTTGGGATACGTTAATTGGAAAATCTAAATTGCCCATAGGTGTGAATGTGGGAGCGACTGTGAGTGTGACTGGTTGTCTGCCTATGTGTGTTAGCCCTGCGACAGACTGGCGACCTGTCCAGGGTGTACCCCGCCTCTCACCCCAAGACAGCTGGGATAGGCTCCAGCGGCCCTGAGAAGGATAAGCGGCTGCGAATGGATGGATATGTTTAGTGTCAAATAAGATTGTATGTACTCTCCGAGTCATAAAGGTTCTTGCAAAACAGGTCATTTCAATGTTTTATATATAACCACGTTTTTGATGTTGATTGCAGATTATTTACCAACATAAGCAAAGATATTACACATAAACATCGGATATCACTGTTGTGGCACAGCAGAGTGGGTTGGACCCTGTGACTGAATACATGAAGAACTAGACCAGGGGTCACCAACATGGTGCCAGCGGGCACCAGGTAGCCCGCAAGGACCACATGAGTCGCCCGCTGGCCTGTTCTAAAAATAGCTCACTATAACAACTTACCAGTAAGCTGCATCTCTTTTTATTTTATTTTTTAAATCACAATTGCGTTGGTATCAATTTGTTAGAGATAATATATAAAAAAAAATGTTTATTTTTAAATATTAGATCAGCGCTAGCTGGTCTCCACAGGTACAGTTGCCATAATCAGTGTCTTTACATAGATGAATATCATTAATTATTAATGATAACATGTAATTAAAGTTAAATTGAGGAAATTTGTTATTTCAGAAGTGTGTGTCAAACTGGTAGCCTTTCACATTAATCAGTACCCAAGAAGTAGCTCTCACTTTCACACAGGTTGGTGACCCCTGAACTAGACAGACTGCTGCAGGGGAGCTGTGGCTGAGCAGAGCTGAGCAGTGTGGACGCTGGACGAGAGGCTGCGGGTTTGGTGATCAGAAACAGAACATTTTACAGTAAATACTGTATTTATAATGTGTCTCTTACATCTTTGTAGCCAGTGTAACCGGATCATATATCACACTGCTATAATTACACAAACTGTGTTGTAATCCCCAAACTGTTCCTGGTATGCCTGACTTTTAGGACCTCCAAGCCTGTAATTACCTTTATTATCAGTTGGAGCCCTGTGTGTTGTTAGTTCATTGCTGTCATAAATACATCTGTCTTTACTAGATCCTGTGACTATGTGGTACCTGTGTATGTGTCTAGTAGGCACTGTTAATGTTAGCATGAACACCTAATTCCTGCTAGTTTTGAAGGTGTAATGAGTTGAGCTAACTCTGTCCCAACTGTTTATATTTGGTTATAGGAGCTGGAAGGTCTTTTTGTACCTTTCACTGTCAGACAATGCAGGAACACACGGTTACAGCAGCTGTGGGGTCACTTTTAAAATGTAAGCAATAAGCCGTTTAATCCGCATCACTGTAAACCTCTATTTTTATGCACAACTAACTCATCTTATCCTAAATTATTTTGAAGGCTTTCACAATAATAAACTATTTGGACGTGTTAGCTGCTGTACGTGTTTATTCTCACGTATTTTGTAACTTACGAGCTATAATAAATGACGCAAATCGTTGATCTTAAATACTTTTGTCGACGCTTCCTCAAAGATGACGTCACTGCGTTTTCGCAGGAGGCGATCCAGATGAAAACTCCTGGCTGTTGTCGTGTTAAAAACCTCGCTGCAGCGCATTCGTGGACAGACCCCGGTCAGTGGATCTGTGCACGGCTTATTTTACGAGTCTAAAACGCGTAAATTAAATAGTGTCAGCGCACGTTAAAAGTTTCACTTTGTTACTAACGTCTTCGCTCGCTGCCTCCATCTTGGATCGCTAACGCAAGTTTGGTGGGGCTTCTTCGACTTTACAAGTTTGAAATCCGACGAGAGGTCATTAAAGATGAAAAATCCGTCGTTTGATTTTATCTGGAGTTTGTCCAACACTGTCGGGAGAAACCCCGCAGTCATATATGTTAAACGTAGACTGGGCTGAGATATCGGCTGGATTTAAAGGCGCCGCTATGGCGTAGAAAGAAAGTTAAATACGTAGTGAGTTATGGGACCTGTGAGGATCCTTTAAACGCAACCCTTCCCCTGCTGTTACTCACCTTGTGCCAGAGGACCCACAAATGGCATACGATGAAAGAAAAAGACTGCAGCGACTGCGAAAACAAACCCCATAGCAAAGAGCTAGACGCGGAGCCCGGTGACTAGGCGTGACTGTGGGGGTGGAAGGACCCCACTAAAGACTCACAAGAAAATAAAATGGCATTCATCAATTTACAAAAGTAAAGAAATAAACATGGCACGGGAGACAATTTACTGTACATACGACCGCACCTACGCAAAAAAAAGTTGATAAGTTGTTCGGAAAATCACACATATCCTAACAGGCGGTCCGGGTCAGGACCCGGAAGCTGTCCCATGAGGACCCAGCTGCAAAAGTGATTTAAACATGGCGCTTGTTTACGGTAGAGGCCAATTGGATGCGAGTTCACGAGTTAAACTATCCCACGTGATACAATGCGCCACTGTGATTGTTTTGTCACTGATCCAATACCAAATACATACACAGCCAGTATTCCCAGTAACAACAGTGATTCCTGTTGTTTGAACCTTTACAGGCAGCTTATGTAGGGGTCAACACAGCATCAACTAATGTTACTAAACAAAATAAATTAGGCATCTGACTTTTTTTTTGTGCGTGTTCAAATAAAATAACTGAACAAGTTTCAGTGAGCTGAATAAATTAGTTGAATGTCTAAACTGATAATCAGTAATATCTTAACATGAACTAATGCAGAAAATCTAACATGAATGAAACATTACTTTCACCACCAAATGAGCTACCTGATTATTCTTTCTTTCTCTACAAAGGACTGTGACGGTGACCTCTGACCTCTGTGCTCAGGGGTCTGGGTTTGTCTCAGGGATTGCTTTCCTCCTCTCTTTGATTCTTTTGCAGCTTGTTCCAGGACATTTTTTCTTTCTTTTTCATGGACTTTTATGTCTTCAAATAAGTTAGTAATGTTGTCACAGAAGATAATTTTAGAATAGTGCATCTTAATTACAGGGGGGGTTCATACCAGCATTGATATCAATATTTGAATTGATCAGCCCATCCCTAGTATACACTGCAAGAGTGCAGACAAATGAGATTTAGAGGCAAGTCACCGTACAGTTCTCCCGTCACTGTTGTCAGGCCCCTCACAGCAGGGACAGTTTGTAGAGTGGTGTCACAGCTCCACACTCGAACTGAACGTAAACAAAACCAAAGAGATGGTGGTGACCTTCTCCAGTAGGCAGAGGGATCTGGCTGCTTCAGTCTCCACCACCATCCATGGGAAGCCAGTGGAGGTAGTTGAGGAGTACAAATATTTGGGAACCATCTTTGACAACCTCCTGAAATTCTCTGCCAACATAGAGCAGATTCTCAGGAGGTGCCAGCAACAGTTATACCTCCTTAGGAAACTCAACTCCTTTGGAGTCAGCACACCCATCATGATGACTTTTTACTATGCCTTCCTGGAAAGCATCGTGACCTTCTCCATCACCTGCTGGTTCCTCTCCCTCAGCCTTCAGAACAGGAACAGACTGCAGCACACTGCATTCATGTCTCTACAATCATTGGCCTGCCTGTCAGAACTCTTGCACAGGTTTTCAGCCAGCAGGCTCTTAGACAGGCAGCCAAAATTATTAATGACCCCACACACATTCTTCACCCCGCATTTCAGTAGCTCCCCTCTGGGCGGCGCCTCCGCTGCATCTCCTGCAGGACTGAGAGGAGGAGAGCCACCTTTGTCCCCAAAGCCACCGTACTCTTTAACTCCAGCCGATAAAACCATTCCCCACACCATGAACACAAACTACTCTACACTCTTTTTTTATACTGCTGACACTTTAAGATAAGATAAACCTTTATTCATCCCGCAACGGGAAATTTCTAAGGCTGCCAGATGAATCGGCGCCTACATGAGCACCCCATCTGACCATACATACAACAGACATTGGGAAGTCAGGTCAGAGAGGTACGAAACAACACTGAAAATACACTGAAAATATTCACTTACAGTTACTTTATCAGTCACTTGTGAACGTAAGTGAATATTTTCAGTGTATTTTCAGTGTTGTTAAAAAAAACTGTGTATATTCTGTAAATTTTGAGTATTTTTGAGCTTTTATTATCTTATTTTTACTGCCTGTTTATGCCCTGTCCTTATCATCAACGCTAGGCTGCTCAATCTGTATTCTAATTGCTAAATAAAGTCGTTCTGATTCTGTATAGTGTCTATTGCCTTTATGTATACACCAAAATGCAAATTCAACAAAAACTATTTAAAATACTTTAATAAGTTTGAGAGTAAGGACATGGATAAAGATGGAGAAATATCACATTCATTAAATAAGATTTCTAAAGTCCAATCTGAATGTTGAACATTCAAAATTTGTACAGAAAAGCGAACATAATTAGAAATAAAAAAACGAGCTAGGATGAAATACACGATGCTGATTGTATGAACAACCCTGTACTTGATTGTCCTTTCTCAGCTATGCCTTGTCCCAGTAGCTCATGGCTCTCCAACACGATGCGGACCTTGTCAACTTGGGCGATGTCTGCTGGGTTTGGCTTTAGTTTTGTATATCATGTTTTGTATATCAGGCTTAGGTAGATTTTGGACAGGGGGGTCTAGTCTTGGACCCTTACTGGATGCACGCCCTGATGAGGACTCCAACCCTGACCATGGCATAATCTCCTCACATAGTGCGAAGGTCTCCACCCACAGTCCAACACCCTGAGGCTCTATGATCAACAGAAACGGGAGGGAGAGGATTAGTAAGCATCAGATGCACAATCCAGGATGAAACACTGGGGGGATTTCATGTGACAGAACAACAGTGGAAGAAAAATCACGATGTTCAATTTTTTTACACGTAAGAATCTGAAAATTTGTATTCTGACGGCCTGAGTCAGCACTTTGGCTGCAGTTCTTTGCACATCTAGTCACTGCAAGTTATGCCCATTGCTTCTTTGCAAAATAGCTCAAGTTTAATGAGATTACATAGAGTGACTGGCTCATTCTAGCCCATGAACACTTCCGTTTTATCTCTGGCTGCATGTTTAGAGTTGCTGAGATGATTGAAGGTCAACACCCAGTCTACTGTCACGTCTTTCAGAGCCTTTAACAGATTTTCTTCCAGGATTTCCCCGTAATATACTCTATCCCTCTCAGCTGAACTGTCCTTGCTGAAGAAAAGCACCACGTCGCCACCATGTTTCAGGCCTGCGATGGTGTGTTCAGATTGATGCGCAGTGCCAGACTTCTGCCACACATTTTACAAGGTCAAGAAGTTAAATCTGACCAGAGAACCTTCTTTGACATGTTTGCTGTCCCCACTGGGTGGCTTGTCAAAAACTGTAAATAGGACTTCAAATGGCTTTCTTATTGGTATCCAGTTTTACAAAATATTGTTCAAAAATACAACATTTTCATTTGTGTGTTCAGAGTTTGTAGAATATTCACATTTGCACTCATACAAACAACGCGTGCGTGCGGTGTGCATGCATGTGCGTCTTCAATGTCCTGCAGTGAGACATCAGCCGCGTTGGTTAAAGTCTTTTTAGCAGAAAACAGGAAACTGGGCCACAGACCTGTTAGTTTCCTTTACCGTCAGGCAGAAAAACAAACAGTGAAGCATAAAAAGAACAGCCACTGCTAACTGTCATCTGAAAACAAGAATAATACAGGAACAAAAGTGATAACAGGTTTGATAACACTTTTTAAAACAAAACAAACAACTGCATCTGTATAGTGCTTTTCTTAGTCACTAAGGACCCCAAAGCGCTTCACACTACATTCAGTCATTCACACACTGGTGATGACAAGCTACATTGTAGCCACAGCTGCCCTGGGGCGCACTGACAGAGGCGAGGCTGCCGGACACAGGCGCCACCGGGCCCTCTGACCATCACCAGTAGGCAAACATGGGGTTAGTATCTTGCCCAAGGATACTTGGCATGTAGACTGGAGGAGCCTGGCATCGAACCACCGACCTTCCGGTGAGGAGGTGACCCGCTCTACCACCTGAGCTTTATTTATGCATGTTTAGCTATAGAATTGCATACTAACCACTTTCCACTTTTTATGTCCTTTTCTCAGATAAAGTATTCACGTACATAACGCAAATTAGGTTATTTTCTAATGACCGACAACAGACGTGATCTTAATCCATTTCTCTGCTAGTGGTAAAAATCACTGCAGATGCTCGCAAACTAATTTCTTTGTTTCATCAGATAAAGGATTATAGCTTTTTACTGGAGCCAATCATTGGCTGAAAGTGTGGCTCCAGACAGAGCTGCATTAAAACACTCTCTAGTGCACGTTCACTGGGCAAATGTCGGTTGCTGGTTGCTTCTTGACAGCAAAGCAAGGAAATCTTGCAATCCGACAAAGACATGTGTGGGAAACAAAATGCAACATCGACATCAGTGTAGAACTTATTCTGAACTTACATTTGACTGAACAGTAGGAAACATACTGCATGTAGCTCTTAAATCATCGAGCACCGCTGATAAAACAAACGGTATATTAAAGACGATTTCTTTCATTGTTTAATCACAGTGATGCAATATCCAACTTCTGACTGAACGGACAGGAGCTCTTACTGTGCAGCTCAGAAGTGATGCTCAGTCGTCACCTCCACAATGTTATCAAAGTCCTCTTTCAGTCTCTGCTCAGCTTGGGTGGGTGGGGATGCTACCATAGAGAGGAGATAAGGTGAGCTAATCAGACATTTCTAATAGAAACAAAAGAAAGTGATAAAAAAAAAAATCATAGCGGAGATTCGGAGTGTTACCTTTGGCTCTGCGTCGATATAAAGACACCATGAGGAGAGTGGAGATGAAGTATGGACAGAACACCACCAGGTGACAGACAACTCTGTACACAAGGTGGAGGGACGTGGGGTCAGGAGGCGGTGCTGAGGACGGGTGTACGATTGTGTTTGCAGGCCAACCTGCAGAGAGAATCGCACCTGTTCAGGTGAATTTGCAGGTGAAATGGTAGAAATGTGAGAGAAGCTGCTCACCTGTGACAGTGATCCAGCTGGATGGAGACTCTCCATGACCGCTGATGTCACACTTGTAGAGGCCTTCATCAGACCTGGACACATGCTGGATGGTCATGTGACCTGTAGGCTGCTTCCTGATGAGGGAGCCATCTTTATAGAAAGCAGCTGGAAGATCGAATGTATTCTTTTCCTCGCAGAGCAGAGTGACGTCATCTCCCTCCATCACAGGGAGGACAGGACTCTGCAGGATCACTGATCCACCTCAACACAGAGACAAACTACAGCATTTCATCCATTTACACACAGCTTCATCAACACTAACTCCACACACTCAGCTTACCAGTGACTGTGAGGTTAACCATGTTACTGATGGGACCCTCTCTGGACTCACACCAGTAAACTCCAGTGTCCCATGTGAGGACACTGCTAATGTTACAGGAAGTATCAGCTGCTGCTGCTCCCCACTCGTCACACTCAGCTCGGATTTCACTGCTTGTGTTTCTCCTCAGAGTCCATCCAGCAGAGCTGTCGTCCTCCTCACAGCTCAGAGACACAAAGTCTCCTTCAAAGAACTGAGAGCTGCTGGGACTCACAGTCAGACGAGCTGTGACGAAGACGTATATTAAATATATTTACATTATATTTTTCATTCATAATCTGCAAAACCAGAAATTGTTCATAACCACTTAATGCTGAAATAACATCCCTGGCGATCATTATTAACTATCTCAAAACAATTTTCTTTGACTGCACCTTTTATGATCATCAAACTTTATGGTACCTCCTGGGATGAAACATACGCATTCGTCTTTATGAGGCTCATTAAAGCTTCACCTTTGAAATGTGTAGGTTATTTTAAAAGGAAACAGAAGAAGGTTACTGACCTTGGTTTGCGGTGTAGCTGAGCAGTGAGTTCAGAACTAAAGAGAAATGAAACTCAGGTTAGTTTAGAGGTTTTGCACAGTTTGGTCGAGCTACAGACTCATGCAGAATAAGCAGGAAGTGGTTCTCTCGTTGTTGTCTTCTACGCAAACTTTATGTTTGCCATGGAGATAAAAGAAAGAGCATCTTTAGGCCTTTTCAAAGACAAAACCCATTACAAAGCTGTACTTACAAAGCAGAAGAAATGTTTTCTCCATCCTGTCTTTTGTTGATGTTGAATTAACTCCTTTTGTACCAGTTGAGTCATATAAAGCAGGACCCTCCTCCCCCTTCCTCTGTTTCAGGGTGTTTTTGTGGTTTCCCTTCTCATCATTAATATGAGAAAAGATTCTTTGGTTGCAATACACGAGGAAATACAATTTTAAAATGAGGCAGTGAGCAAAAAGATGAAGAAAGGAGACAAAAAATATATAGAAATGTACAAAAAAAGCAAACCTGTGTGGAGAGAAAGAACTTTACTCCAGATTTTATGGCCAACGACGCTTTAGAAACCGGCCGCTGCTGCGGCACGTGGTGGTCCCCATATAAGTGCTGATTTCCCAGCTGCTGTTTTGCCGGGGTGGACGTCTGACGACACCCCTGGTTTACCAGTGTGTTCATTTGTTTTATGGTGCTTCAAATTGATAGCGAGGCACAGCTGGTATTCTGACAACTGAGGCTGTCAGTATTGTTTTTTTAAGGGTCCCTTTTTATAGCAGTAGGCACCAGTGACATGTGTTCTTCTTTTAAATGGTAAATGGTCTGCATTTGTATAGCGCTTTCTGCCGGTAAGGACCCCAAAGCGCTTCACACTACTTTCAGTCTTTCACACACTGGTGATGGCAAGCTACATTGTAGCCACAGCTGCCCTGGGGCGCACTGACAGAGGCGAGGCTGCCGGACACAGGCGCCACCGGGCCCTCTGACCATCACCAGTAGGCAAACATGGGGTTAGTATCTTGCCCAAGGATACTTGACATGTAGACTGGAGGAGCCTGGGATCCAACCACCGACCTTCCGGTGCGGAGGTGACCCGCTCTACCACCTGAGCTACAGCCACCCCAAGGTAACCTGTTTTTTATATAGCTTTTATATAGCTCTATATAGCTTCCCCTGTCTCCCACTCTTGTACAGTTTTATGGTTTTAAATACATGTACATCAAGCTGAGTTTTCAATTGTTTTTAAGTGCTACTGCTATTTGCTTGTCTTAACCTGTACTATTAATAAACCTCTTTTGAACTGACTCTACACCTACGGCCTCTACATAGAGGCCCTGTGGGTTGTACTTGTGTTTTGTGTTTCCTGTTTTACTTTGAAGGTCTTGTCTCATGCATTTAGCGCCAACTTAATTTCATAACCCCCAACTCCTTCAAGGATATCATGCATAATATCGGGAGCAACATTGTCAGCGACATGATAGATGTAGAAGACCGTCTGAGACGTAGTGTCTTCGTCGTGGCATGGCAGTTGATTAGTGCTGACAACTATACTTCCAATAAGAGTACAGCCAATCTTTGACATTTTTTAATAGTATGAGGGAATCATGAACAGTTAGCATGCACTACTAAACATTGGTGCCAGCATAAATACTCAAAGCTAGCTAAGCACAGGGATGAGCATTCCCTTTGCGCAGTCTAGTGAATGATGTCCGGGAAAAAGGGTCCAAGAATTAGCGCCATCTACCTTTTTGCTTTCTTTTTTTCAAATCAAAATTGGATCAGTTATGCTTGCCTTTAGCTTTTATAATGAAAAGTCATTAAGTTACCAACATAGATATTTTAAGATAAATTAAATTATTAAATAGTTTAGATTGACAATGCCCCCTTTCTCCTTTCTTTTTAGACATTTTTCTAATCTCATTCTTTGTTTGTTATAGATACAGTGATCTCTAAAGAGAGCAATTTAAGCCTACTTTCAAATAATAACTTACAAAATGTTTCATATCATATTTTAAAGTAGAAATACTTATACTTTGTAGCTTTATAGCTTGAGTTATGGAAATAACGCCACATTTTTTTTGTGTAGCGGGTCATATCATTGTTGGGTTTTACTCCGTATGTATTGTTGTAGGGTCTACCTTACAATATAAAGCACCTTGAGGTGAGTGTTGTTGTGATTTGATGCTGCATAAATAAAATGGCATTGAATCGATCTGCTGAGGGTTGGTGTGCAGATGGAGCAGGCTTGTGTGTGTGTGCGGGACTCTGACTTTACAAGAAGTCACATGATTTCCTGAGGCTGAGCATCATCAGACACAGACACACAGACCAAGCCCTCCTTCAGTGAGAGCAGGCAGGAGGTTTTACTGCCGAACAATAAAAAAGGTAAGACGATAATCTGTTTCATACTGCAGCTCTTTCTTAGGAGACAGTTCTTTGGATAAACATCCTTAATTTTCAGTGTTGAAGTTCACAGAGAGTTTGCAGAAAATTCTTTTTTTTTGTCTTCAGCCGAATTTGGAAATGTTGGTGTTCTGTCTCTAGCTTAACAAAGTCAAATAAATGTAATCTAATTTTATGTTTGGATTGTGACCACAAAACACTGAAGGCAGTGATATTTTACAGTGCTGTTTTTGTGCATTTGTGCATAAATTTTCCTGTTTGAAGTGCCAAAGGTTTCCCAGAGATCTGATCGGTTAGAAGGCTGATGTTTGATTTCGACCTGCTCCGCTGCGTTTTATGAGAAGTGAGAAGTTTATGATTTTTTCTTGAAGTGTGCTTGGTTTAATTAATTAATGTATTTTTTAATAAATGGTTTCAGGCTCCTGCTGATCTTGCTGTGGCAGTTTTCTGCTCTCTGGTTGGACACACAAGCCATCATGAGCACAGCTGATCAGCTGCTGGAGGACATTTTCTCCTGGACGGAGAAGAGGGAGCATTGTGCAGACAACCTGGTGAAACTGGCTCAAGAGCTTGAGTCACTCAGAGAGAATTGTAACGCTACCGAATGTGTTGGGAGCTCGGCGACTGTGTTGGGATGCGCGTGTATGATCGGGGCTGGTGTTGCCACGGTGTTAACAGAGGGACTAGCCGCCCCACTTTTTAGTTTGGCAGCAGCGTATACAGGTACAGGCGTTGCGCTCTCTGTGGGTGCTAAAATCACCGAATACTTCTTATCCAGCGACCCACTGAAACAGGCGCAGAAAGCAGAAAAGGAAAGCAATGAAATTCATCAAAAAATCCAGAAACACTTTGAGAAACTGACAAAGGAAGCGAATCCCTTTGCAGACCAAGAAGAACTGGACCAGCACATCACTGCTGAAATTCTGACAGCCATAGCACAGAGAAAAGGACTGAAAGTCAAGCGAGTGAACGCTTCACTGTGTGGAGTTTTATTAGGCACATCGGTTAACACTTTCAGCTCTATCAAGCAGAAAGGAGCTGAAATACTTATGGACATTGGAGTTAGGCCATATTTTACCTATGGGCTTAGAACTGGATTCTATGACGCCTTGGTAAGATTTTACATTACAAAAGAATAAGTCACACGAAATCACTTAAGTGCATTTATTTTTAGAATTAAGTAATCATTTTGATAAAGTTCATCTGGACATAACGTTTTCAGTGGGAGAAACGTTTCATCACTCATTCAAGTGGCTTCTTCTCAGCTGACTGTAGCTTTCCCCAACCTTATAAACAGTACATTGCACCACTGAAGGAACAATGGACTGGGAGGTCAGTGCCTTGATCGTTAATATGCAAATTCTCACAACCCTTGATCAACAACTACTGATCAAGAACCATGGTGATGGCACCATCCTACAATGCTGTGATTGCAGCCATTCCCCAACTCTGTATGAATGGTACTTATGGCCATTGATCAATGGGCTTTGATCAGTAGTTGTTGATAGATTATCACAACAATTTTCATATTAATGATCAAGGCACTGACCTCACAGCCCATTGTTCATTCAGTAGTGCTAGTTTCAGTCATTATGCAAATGTACTGTTTATAACATTGGGGAAACCTGCAGTCAGCTGAGACTGAAGAAGTCACCTGCATGAGTGACGAAACATTTCTCCCAGTGGAAACGTTACGTCCAGATGAACAGAATCAACTTTTTGAGATTTACTCGGATGATTGAGCATGCATATAGACGTGTGCAGAGTCTCATTAAACTAACCCTGTGTTGATGTTTTTTACTGACCACCAGGTTGTAAGTGGAGGTGCTACAGTGGGCGGTGGAGTTGGAATGGTGTTTGCAGTTCGGGAAGCGATTGGAACCTGGACAGATTTGATCAAGAAAAATCATGTGACTGAAGCCAGCAAATCGCTGAGAGACACAGCGGACAACATCCGAAAGGAAACCAGGGCAGTGAAGGAACACATCAACAGCTTCACGTACGTTTCTGTCAGCGGTCACCAGGTGACCAGTGACCCACAAAGGGTGAGGTTAGGATTTGGGTTAGGTAAACAGGCTAACCAGATCCAGTTCCTCTCCCAGAATTTCAGGGGAGAACACCGAAGTGTTCCGGCTCTGCACCAAGGTCCATAAATATCAGTCACAATCTTTCTGACAATATTTCGGTCATGTAACATAAAACTAACGCTTTGTTTAATGATTATTTTCACTGCCTGACCTTTGAGTATGGAGGCAAACGTGGTGCAGATGCTCAGGGCTACTTTCCTCATACCTGAGAAACTTGTCTCAGAGGAAAGGTGGAAGGTGAGCTCATACAGTACAAACTCATTTGTTAGCTCTACATCTGCAGAGGCCCAACATTCAGTAGGATGCTGGGCCTCTGCTGTCCACTCCCTACAGCTTCCTCCAGCCCAGTCGTCTCTATAGCCCCCTTTCTTTTTTCTACATGTATTTGTCACGACTGCAGACGTGTAGAGTGGTGAATGTAGGACGCAAATACAGGCACTGGCTTTGATGGGAGTGAGCTTTATTTTCAAAATGGTGAGAAAACAGACTGAACAGATATGGGAAGGACAGAAACTAAGATAAACCTAAACTGGGAAAGACTAACTAAACAAACCTGAAACCATGACTCACAGAATGATATGCAGGATAAGACATAGGGCGACGCACAGGATGACATGCGGCGGTAACACAGACGGACCAGTAACAAGCAGAAGAAAACACAGGACTTAAATACACACAGGGGAAATCAGGGAATGGGAGACAGGAGGAAAACACAGCTGGGAGAAACCAGAGCTGATGAGATAAGGGGAAGCAAAACCAGACACACTACACACAGGACAGGGACTATCAAAGTAAAACAGGAAATACAACAGGTATGCACAGACACGTGTTTAACACTAAGACATTAGACATGGCAACAGGGTGGGAAAACATAGACGTGGGACCAGGGCAGGCACAGAGGCTGTCTCAATTCCTAGGACGCATCCCTCGTAGGTCACATTTGTAGGCCGATTACGCCACAGCGACGCGACATAGGCTGTCCCAATTCATAGACTCCTACAAATGCGGCCGACATTTTCCCGAATTTGTAGGATGGGTCTGGTGTATCCTACGTGGCCCACCATATCCCAGAAGTCATAGCGCGGCCCAGTCAATTCCAGTTTCCACCAATGGTGGCAGCAACAGACATGGTAAAACCGAGGACGTGCTAGCGGTAAGGGTGGGAACAGCTGGTGACGCAAATCTGAAGGCTAGACCGCCCCATTTCTCAAGCCTCTCACTTCTGGCCTTCTCGGCCTTCGGAGGACCTGGCCAACGTACGCCGCCTCGGCTACGGCCCGCGAGGGATGCGTCCTAGGAATTGAGACACAGCCAGAGACACAGAACAGAAGGAGCTCAAAATACAAAACCTGAAAACTAGAAATATGACAGAAACCAAAAGTGACAACTCTGAAAATACAAAGGAGGGCTTCTTAACTGTTTTCATACATTTAAAAACTTGTACTACTTATAAAGACCTCCCCCACGACCATTCATACTACAACAAAAATAATAATGTTATAGATAAACAGCTTAATGATTGAGAAGTTCCTGTTTTTTCACTGTATGTTACAGCATCCTGCCTTTTTTTTATTATTTTTTTACAGTGGGTCCACAAAAGTATTTCCTGACATTTAATAAAATGTTGTTTTATTATTTATATATTTATTTATTATTATTATCAGTCTGCGTTACCAGAGCCTATTACCAGCACTGGTTTACTTCTATTAGTCATGCTGACAGCTGGGATTTCTTATTTGTTGAGCCTTTTGTAAACGTCAATTGATGTTGTTCTTCGTGGTTACCGTGACGTCATGTTTTACAGCCTTTTTCACAGTTTGTTTTGTCTTGCAGGATTCAGTTAGAGGAGATGGCTGAACATCAACGAGAATCAGACGAGTGTTCAAGTGACGAAGGAACTCAAGAAAAGACAAAAGAAGCAGACACAGAAAGTCTGAGTGAAAAAGAAAAAATGGATGATTTGATTGAATCTATTATCATGTCTTATATTTCACAGAATCCAAAAAGAAGCTGGGCACTGCTCAATATTCGTTCCATTAAAAGCAAATGTAAAAATTCAAATATTCCAAAAAAGGAATGGCTCATTAACTTGTTAAAACAAGTCGACATAGATGTCCTTATTATAACAGAGACATGGTTAAACAATGACGATGACCTTGGGGAAGATTTGCCACCAAACTACTCATTCTATCACTGGCCGAGGCAGGGGAGAGGGGGCGGAGTCGCCATTATATTTTCAAATGAGCGTCTAAAGGGTACACAAATTGATTTGATCCCCAAAGAAAGCCAGAAAGAACAAGGGCAAAAGTCAAAATCCTTTGAACATGTGGCCGTAAAGCTGCAACACAATGACTGGAACCAACCGGTCCTCGTCATTGCTGTGTATCGCCCACCTCGAGGCAACTTTAATGAGTTTCTGCATGAGCTAAAAATGTTACTGAAGGAAGCATTGGCCCATTGCAGCCACATTCTTTTGGCCGGAGATTTTAATATCTGGGTTGACGATAAAAGTAAAACCAGTACTCAAAAGTTTGACAATATATTGAAAGAACAAAATCTTGTTCAGCATGTAAGAGGGCCAACACACCAACAAGGTCACACTCTTGATCTGGTCATCAGCAGCAGAAACGTTGACGTCTCTGATCTGACTAAGTGGAACAGCCGTGTATCCGATCACTCCACCGTGTATTTCAATGTCAAACCAGGCAACAATGAAGATGAGTTATAATTTCGTCGTATAACTACAATGACAATAAAGTTCTATTCTATTCTATGAGGAAAAAAATGAGTGAAAACAATTGAAAAGGAGTGAAGAATATAAAATGTTTCAGGTGCAGAGAAGACTTTTTCAAACTTCATCCAAACCTTTTTTAACATTCTGTTTAAGAGGAATGAAGATGGTTGAAGTCTTGAATCCTGCAGACAAGCTCGAAGCACGGATTAAACACAGAGTTTCTGTTTCCTGCTGCTGGACGTCTGAGCGTTCATGTCTCACGATTCATCATCATATAGACATAACACTGGAACATGATAATAATTAAGAGCACTAATAAGGAGATAGTATACAAGTTACAAAAACATACTCTTGAAATGTCCAACACTGTGTTGTGTACATGTACATATACTGTATAATGCAGCATGAGAACAGTTTTAAAGTAATCATTCCTGTGTGATGTGATGTCATCGCCTGCTGAACATCTTTAAGATTTACTGCTTTCACACATTATGATTCACAGTGTTCATATTTCACATGATTAAGGTCACCTCCTTTGGGTGGCTCTGTCATTTGGTGTTGTCGCTCTCTGCGGTAGAGTATCACTTCCTGTACGTGTTCCAACACACAGTGGTGTTTTTGTGTAGCTTGTCTGCATAGCAAGTTAATTAAAAACTTTTAAATAACTTCTTATTTCATAGTGTAATCATTACATGCTTCATCCAAAACACATTCTCTGTGTATTCACTCGCTAATTTATATCCAAAGTATTCACTCACTGACTTTTTACTGTTTCACTAGCTTAGCTTAGCTTGTAGCCGACTCGCTAGCAGCATGGCCTCTTCACCTGTCCTTCTTGCACTTTCCTGATCATTGTGTCAGATGTTTAGTTACTCCTTTAGCAGTAATGATACCTGTAATAAATGTAGCCTATTTGCAGCTTTGTAGGCCAGGATCATTGAATTGTAGACTCTGCTTCACACCTTGAATATCCTGTAGCTAGCCAGGCCCCTGTAGCCGGTGCAGCCGATGGTAGCGTAGGCCCTACATGCTGCCTCCTGGCCGACTGCCCCGAGCAGCTAGGGAAACAGGATGTGACAGTGAGGAGGAAGCATAGTCTTAAACAGACCACCAACCTGTTCATGTGCCTAACTGTTTTTCCCCACTCGGCGACACATCCGCGGGGGATCATACTCTGATAATTGGTGATTCTGTTCTGAGACATATGAAGGTAGAGACCATAGTTAATTGTCTTCCAGGGGCCAGAGCAGGCGACATTGAGGGAATTTTAAAACTGCTGGCTAAGGGTAAACGCAAATTCAGTAAAATTAGAATTCACGTCGGCAGTAATGACACCCGATTACGTCAACTGGAGGTCAATAAAATCAATTTTGAATCTGTGTGTAACTTTGCCAAAACAATGTCGAACTCTGTAGTTTACTCTGATGCCCTCCCCAATCGGACTAGGAGTGACATGTTCTCCTTAAACTGCTGGCTGTCTGAGTGGTGTCCAAAAAACAATGTGGGCTTTATAGATAATTGGAAAACTTTCTGGAGGAAACCTGGTGTTATTAGGAGAGACGGCATCCATTCCAGTTTGACGGAGTGGCTCTCATTTCTAGAAATCTGGCCAAATCCCCAACAGTTTCTAAGGGGATGGGGTCTCGGGGGGATAACGGGAGGAAAGAAGCTCCAGAGAGACGAGTAAGACTGCAACTCTGCTTTTTGGTCCCAACTCTGGAAAGCCTTACACGCCTCTCTGCAGCTTCTCTCCTCCTGTTATCCCCCCAAATTCACTTATGGGGCAACAAACAGGGAGCCAATATAGGAGAAATATGTTCTCTCTTTCTAGTCCTTGTCATTACTCCTGCTGCAGCATTTTGGATTAACTCAGTGGTTCTCAAAGTATGTGGCCAGAGTTCTGACAGGAGAGGCGCAAATTACTTGGCAGGAAAAGAGATGCAAAATTGTTTGGATTGTTGTGTGTTTATTTTATTTTAAGTTGGATTTTTTTTTGTGCAGAGCAAAGATTTTATGTGCGCAGAGATCATGTCAGCCATGCACAATTCAAAGCCAACACAATTTACATGTGTTATTGCTGTTTAATATTTAAATGTGTTTGATGATCTGAAACATTTAAGTGTGAAATAGATAATAGAGGAATGGACTTTAAACAAGAGGAGTTTACCTCCAAATATCTGAACTAATGTTCTCAGTGGTAACTGCTTCCAGTATATTTGTGTCCGTGTAGCTTGCCATTAACATACACACAGAGAAAGAGAGAGAGACATATAGTAATAAAGGTGGGAGGGGAACATAATAAAATAGATGGGAATAGATAAGACCAGCAGAGAACAGGCAGCTGGTCTGTTAAAAGTGTGGTTCACTTTTAACTAAGATCGACTCTGTAGATTGTAATCGGTTGGGAAGTCGGAGAAGCACTACCAGACACAATTTAACAATCCCAAACAGTTGTAAAACTGTAAAACTTGTTTGTAAGCACAAACAAACAAGTGTTTTGCTTTAATACTAAGAATGAATGAATGTCTTTTCTTTGCTAAGAAGGAAAAGAAGTTTTCCATGTTTTCCTCGTGGCTTTGATTTAAAGATTTAATACAATTAATATCATGAGGTTGAATATTAAATGTTTTTGGCTTCAAACACCTAATAATTTTATTTGTCACATCCACAGTACAAAGTGAAACGCTTGTGTTCAAGCTAGGGACGGGCTGCAGACGTAGCAGCACCTTTCCGGGGCCTGGTCTTTGCATTACCTGGGGGGCGTGTAGCCAGGTCCGTTATTGGATACCGGGCAGGAATCGAACTTGAGAATCCCGCTCCAAAGGCAAGGTTGTAAGCTAGACCCTATAGTTTTCTGTATTGGGTATTATTGAACATAGTTACAATTATCACTAGACCACATTAATAAAGAAGAATAGGCAGATTCTCAAGTCCTGTTGCTGTATGTTGCTACTTCTTTTAGTAAATTAATCCACTGATAGTTGTCAGTGCACACAGAATAAAATATATTTTTTAAAATTGATTTTATTTCTAGAATAAACAGAATCATAGTTCATTTCATGAGCTCATTATTTGGCAAAACAGATGTGAAAATATCCATAGAGGAACTCTAAAAATGTAGGTTTTGTCCTAAAAACGTCTTCATACAAATGACCTCTGAGGGATTTTTGTTTTGCTTTTATGAGGCGCACAGTCTAATATGTCTTGATGCATGTTTAATCATCGCTGTAAGAAAATCCCATAAAGTTGATGCTGTTCATCTGGAAGTAACATTTTCAGTAGGAGAAATGTTTCGTCACTCATACAAGTGACCTCTTCTCCTATAGTAATTATTAACTACTCATTTTATGAATCATAAACCACCAGACAGTTAAACTGGGCAGACGGACGTATCACCGTATGAGGTAAAACTACCGAAAAAAGGAAAAACAAAACAAAAGCAGCTGACTTAAAAGTAAGCGTTAAGAAAGGTGAAGCAGAAACAGCGACATGAGGAAAAAGCTCTCGATTATGATCAATCTGCTCTCTTTGGGGAGTCTGCTGACTCTTATCTGGTACACGTTCGAGGACAGGTGAGTAACTACCTTTGTATTTTACAGCTAAAAGCAAGATGTCATAAATCGAAGAATTCTGATCAAAGCTAGTTTATGACACTGTGAAACTACAAAAAAGTACAAATAATAATAATCATTTTGAAACAGTTGGGAAACTGTAAAATGCAAATGCAAGCCAGACGTTGCAGAAATACACACACACACTTAATTTAAGCAGAAGTACACATAGTTGTGTACTATTATAACATGTCTTATATTAAATTGCATATATACATATATAATAATAATATATGTAAGTCATATATTACTTGTCATATATTAAATATTCTGGTAAAAGTTGAAGTTCTGATTCAATTTCTTTGCTCAAGTAAAAGAAGTGAAGAAATGCTCTGAAATGTACTCAAAGTATAACAGTAAAAGTAGCTCTTTAGAGTACCTTTACACCAGCTCTCTTTATACTGGGCACACTTTATTACAAGTACCAAGGAAGATATGTCTATGGTAGTATTTGACTATTTGTTCTGTCACATGTAACCACAAACCTCAGCTCTCACTCTCTATTTCCTTCCAAGGGAATAGCATTGTATTTTGTTTTCTTTGTTCTTTTGAAATGAGGTTCATAGTGCAATGAAAATAAGGTTAGAGTGCATGACATGTTGACTCTAACTACACGAATATTATGGAGGCGTAGGTGATGGATGATAGGTACTGATCTGTAAATACGTGGACATGAATAACTTCAGCATATTATAAAATATTATACTACAGTATGTTTCTAATTAACTTGGCTGCTCATAATTTCTCTTGACAATACTTTTTTAGTTAGGGTGCATTTTGAAAGAAAGACAGATGTGAAATGTAAAAAGGAAATATAAAGTCATACATGGAATGGTATCGTAAAGAACTGGGACACAACAAAGCGAGCAATCTACAAGGAGGTGGTGGACCTTCAGATGTTGCTGTAGCCCCAGTGAGACATAAAGGACGCTCTTTTATTCAGCACATAAGAAACAACCAACACTGCTTTTCCAATGGGGTCGGTAACCCTGCATGTGACTTCACTCATCGTGAACCAGCACAAATACCGTAAATCAAAACAAAACTGCAGCTTTGGCAGAAACGACCTAGAACAGCTACAAAACCATAACAGGTACAGTAAACACAACGTCCCTGAGGCATGATGGAAGATTGCGTTAAGCCACTCCCAGCCCACATATGGTAAATCTTTGTATGGCACTTACTGTTAACAACACATATCATCATCATCATCATCATCTTTATTTGTAAAGCACTTTAAAAACAACCACAGCTGACACAAAGTGCTGCACATTAGAGCCAAATAATACAAACACATAAGATATAAATAAAAGCGAAGAAGAAGGGAAAAAATAGAATAAAATAACAAAATAATTAATTAGCTAGTTAATAAATAATTTAATTAAAAGAGAAATTAAGTCTCACTAAGGTCAAAAGCCAAAGAATAAAAATGGGGTTTAAGACGTGTTTTAAAAGTGGACAGTGAAGGGGCCTCTCTGATGTGTAAGGGCAAGTTATAAGGAGCAACAATAGAAAAGGCCCCGTCCCCTCTGAGCTTCCTCACGGGGATCTCGTACTTCCAGGAGCAGCTGGTCAGCTGACCTGAGAGACCGACAGGGTGTGTAGGGATGAAGAAGCCCAGAGAGGTAAGGCGGGGCAATATTGCGAAGGCATTTAAAAACAAACATAAGCATTTTAAAATGACCTCTAAAAGACAAAGGCAGCCAGTGCAGTGAGGCCAGGACAGGGTTATATGCTCTCTTTTATGAGTTCCTGTTAGCAGTCGTGCGGCAGCATTTTGAACCAGCTGCAGATGTGAGAGCAGCGACTGACTGACCCCCACATAAAGTGAGTTACAGTAGTCCAGGCAGGAAGAAATAAAATGATTTCTTCTGTTTGAAGGTGCTGCCTGGAAAGAAAAGACTTAACTCTTGCCACTCGCTTTAAATGATCAAAACTGGACTTCACCACTGCTCTAATTTGGCTGTCCAGTTTAAAATCACTGTCCAACTTAAACCCAAGGTCAGTAATAACAGGTTTAACAGGGCCCAAATCTACACAGGAGCACTTACAGGAGATCACTAGGTCCAAACACCAACACCTCTGTTTTCTTTTCTTTAAAAGTTGAAAGCCAAACAAGCTTTAATGTTTTCTAAACATGTTAAGAGAGGTTTTATGGAGCTGCCATCCTTCTGCTTTAGTGGCAAATAGATTTGGCAGTCATCAGCATAACAATGAAATGAGATTCCATGCCTTCTAAAGATGGAACCCAGAGGCAATAAATACAATAAAAACAGCAGTGGCCGTAGAATTGAGCCCTGTGGGACGCCGCACGACAGAGAAGGAGAATTCAATTCAATTTCAATTCAATTCAATTCAATTTTATTTATATAGCGCCAAATCACAACATCAGTCGCCTCAAGGCGCTTTACATTGTAAGGTAGACCCTACAATAATACAAAACAGTGAAAAACCCAACAATCATATGACCCCCTATGAGCAAGCACTTTGGCGACAGTGGGAAGGAAAAACTCCCTTTTAACAGGAAGAAACCTCCGGCAGAACCAGGCTCAGGGAGGGGCGGGGCCATCTGCTGCGACCGGTTGG
The DNA here is from genome assembly GCA_015108175.1 of Pelvicachromis taeniatus. Classification (NCBI taxonomy): domain Eukaryota; kingdom Metazoa; phylum Chordata; class Actinopteri; order Cichliformes; family Cichlidae; genus Pelvicachromis; species Pelvicachromis taeniatus. Next base: position 235 of record VURO01044202.1, on the reverse strand, counting down.
GGTGAAAGAAGGAATACAGGATAGAGACATGCTGTGGAAGAGAGCCAGAGATTAATAACAAGTATGGTTGAATGCAGGGAGATCTATTAACACATGGTGAATGAGAAAGGTGACTGAAAAGGAAAAACTCAATGCATCATGGGAGTCCCCCAGCAGTCTGAACCTATTGCAGCATAACTAAGGGAGGATTCAGGGTCACCTGATCCAGCCCTAACTATATGCTTTAGCAAAAAGG
>VURO01044201.1:0-17783 GCA_015108175.1 Pelvicachromis taeniatus | reverse complement strand
CAGATACAAGGAAAAGAGGAGGGGGCCTAGAACTGAACCCTGTGGGACACCACACAAGAGAGGAGCAGAGGACGACACATGGTCACAGAGACTAACACAAAAAGTTCACCGCACCATGTAAGACCTGAACCACTCCAGTGCTGTGCCCCTGATGCCCACCCAGTGCTCCAAACGGGAAAGTAAAATGACATGGTCCACTGTATCAAACGCAGCTGTCAAATCTAAAAGCACAAGAACAGCACAGTCCCCGGCATCGGTAGCTAAAAATAAGTCGTTTAAAACCTTTAAACGGGCTGATTCAACGCTATGAAAAGGTTTAAAACTGGATTGGAAAACCTCTAAAACACTCTGCTCCTCCAGAAAGGTCATTAATTGGCTGTGAACTATCTTTTCATGAACTTTGGAAAGAACATGTAGTTTGGAAATAGGCCTGTAATTTGCAAAAAGTAAAGGGGAGGTTTTTTTATCAGGGGTTTTACTACAGCATGTTTAAAACCTCTGAGGACTACACCTGACATCAGACTGTGGTTTACCAGCTCAAGAACCCAAGGTCCAACTGTTGGTAACACCTCCTTTAAGAGTTGAGGAGGAACAGCATCATTTTGGGACCCAGCAGGCTTCACACAATCAACAGTCTCCAATAAAGAGGACAGAGACACCGGCTCAAACCTGTCAAAGACAGCAGAGCAGGAAGCAGAGACTGAGGGGTCATGAGCAGGAGGAGAGATTTGAGCCCTGGTGGAGGAGACCTTCTCAATAAAAAAAGTCTAAACATTTTTCACAGGTTTCAGACAGGGGCTCAATACAGTCAATATGTGGTGCATTAAGAACAGAGTTAATAGTTTAAAAAAAACACGCAGGTTGTTACAGTTTGACAGAATAATGTCAGATAAGTGCAGAGAGGGCAGCAGAGTCCTGATGATCTTCGCTGCGGTTGTTATCACTCTCTGCAGGCGTTTGCGGTCTCTAGCAGTAGTGCTGCCGCACCATGCAGTGATGCAGCTGGTCATGGTGCTCTCCACAGTGCAGCTGTAGGAGCGGCTAAGGATCTTGGCCGACATACCAAATTTCCTTAGCCTCTCAGGAAATACAGCCGCTGCTGCTGAGCCTTCTTGACCAGGTGCGTGGTGTTCAGTGTCCACGTGTGGTCCTCACTGACGTGGACGCCCAGGTACCTAAAGTTGCTCACCCTCTCCACTTCAAGCTTCCAGATAAACAGCGGCTGGTGAGGCCTCTTCTTCTTCCTCATGTCCACTATCATCTCCTTCGTCTTGTCAGTGTTGAGGGTGAGGTTGCTGTCCTCACACCATGACATGAGGCCTGCTGAAGATCACGGTTTCCCAGTGGCACTGTAGGCAGTACATGTGCAACGTGTCACTGACCGCTCTAGCTCAGTTGGTAGAGCAGGTCATCTACTGATCGGAAGGTTAGTGGTTCGATCCCTGGCTCCCCTAGTCTGCATGCCAAATGTCCTTGGGCAAGATATTAACCCCAAGTTGCTCTCCGATGCAGCCGTTGGAGTATGAATGTGTATGAATGTATTAGATAGTGCACTAAAAAAAAATAGTGCTTGTATGAATGCACGTGATTGGGTGGTGATGTGGGTGTTGTATAGAGTGTTTTAAGTACTCCGGGAGAGTAGAAAAGCGCTATATACAAATCAGTCCATTTACCACCGAGGACAGAAGTGCACCACAGGTTGAGTCACAGTCGTCTGTAAGAAGTGTGTGTGGACAGCGCGCGCGGCAAAGTTTTTCCACCGGCATTATCTTCTTGTTGTTGTTGGGATTTTCTGGGCTACATGCTGGAGTCTGTACACGGCGACTCTGAAAATGTTTCCAAATGTTTGAAAATCTTTCTCTCGTCGAAAGTTTGAAGTCTGCGAACACAACTGGTGCAAAGAAAACTGGCTAAGAATTACTGCTTCTGACTTCTCTTGATGCAAAAACATCAATGGGTTTAAGATTTAAGATTCTAAAGTGTATCACTCTGTGATACACTTTTCTGTGAGCCAATCAGATTGTGGCATGACATTGTGAATGTGGATTTTTTTTTCTTCCCCAAACTGTTTTCAGATTTAATATTTAATATTTGAGTGTTTCTTAGTTTTAGACTAGTTGGTTAGTCTACCTGGCAGTGGGTCAGATCACTGCCAGGCCATCAAGCGTACCTGTGAGGGTTGCTGTAGCCACCCTCCGCTGTTCTCTAGAAACTTATCCTCAAGAACAAAAACAAGACAGACAGCGATCGATCTTTTCCGGAACTTGCAGCAAGGGAAGTTTTCCGTTGGATTCACAAAACCACTGCTTCTCGAACCCAACGTGAAAAGACTTCAACGTCACCTCCCTTCAGTCACACAGAATTGGTAACACCTTCATTGTAAACCACTCCCACATGGTCGTAGCCATGGTGTTAACCCCCCTGTGGTGTGTGCGTGTGTGTGTCTCTGTGGGCGCGTGTGTGTATCAGTATGCATATGTGACTGTGTGTGGAAGACCTCAAATGATCATGTCATAAAACTCCCTGCAACACAGATGTCAGGAAGTTAACATTTCTCTTATCTTACATGAAACAACAGTCTCCAAAGTTTACAACTTTCCTTCAGGCATTTGGTGTGGCAAAGGAATGTCTTTGTTCATACAGTCAAACTCAAGTCTTACAGCTTCAATCACAATAATGACAACATTAAATCATTTACTCCAACAGTACCAGCTGTCAAATCTAAAAGCACAAGAACAGCACAGTCCCCGGCGTCAGTAGCTAAAAATATGTTGTTAAAAACCTTTAAACTAGCTGATTCAGTGCTATGAAAAGGTTTAAAACTGGATTGGAAAACTGCTAAAACACTCTGCTCATCCTGTCAATTTGTGAATATTTTCAAAATCTGAGCTCAAATAGCTGCAAATCCTCTTTGCCCACCATGGTTATATTGAAGTCTAAAGGATTAATGCATAAATATGTTTGTCTGTGTCTTCTTTCAATAATTAGCTGTTTTTATGAAGTTTGTACAAAAAGACCTTCTTTCGCCCAGAAAGTGCTATTTCTAAGTGCTACATCAGAATCAGAATCAAAAAGGCCTTTATTGTCAAATGTTGAGCAGGTTTACAACATCAGAAAATTGCTGGGTGTACCCCGCCTCTCGCCCCAAGACAGCTGGGATAGGCTCCAGCGCACCCCGCGACCCTGAAAAGGATAAGCGGATGAGAATGGATGGATGGATGGACATACTATGGGCAAAACTTAAACATAGAATAAAAAAAATCCTTTAAAAAAAGTGCTGAGAAGATTGATATATACATGAGTTCAGGTGATGACCAGTGCAAAGTTGAACAGGAGCAGAGAGAAGAGAACACGAAACAGGGTCATGTATTTGAATCAGAGTCAGTGGTGGCTACAGTCTTATTCTTATTGTTCATGAGTCCAACAGCAGAGGGGAAGAAACTGTTCCTATGGCGACAGGTTCTGGTCCGAATGGACTGAAGCCTCCTGCCTGAGGGGAGCAGGTCAAACAGTCTGTGTCCAGGGTGAGAAGGGTCGGCTGTGATCCGAGCTGCACGCCCCAGTGTCCTGGAGGTCCTGCAGAGATGGGAGTCTGCAGCCAGACAACATGCTGCAGTCTCTGTTTGTCCCTGGTGGCTCCAGCGTACCACAGGTGATGGAGGAGGTGAGGATGGACTCGATGATTGCAGTGTACACAGTGGTGATGAGGGTGTCAGTCAGGATGATGGGGGGAGTGGGGCTGTGTGCCTCCTAAAGTCCACAATAATCTCCACTGTCGTCTGGGCATTCAGCACCAGGTTGTTGCGGTTGCACTAGGACACCAGACGTTCAGCCTCCATCCTGCAGGCAGACTCATCCCCGTCCGAGATGAGTTCGATAACAGTGGTGTTGTCTGCAAACTTAATTAACTTGACAGACTGGTGGTTGGAGGTGCAGCAGTTGGTGTACAGGGAGAAGAGCAGAGGAGAAAGAACACAGCCATAAGGAGAGCCGGTGCTGATGGTCCGGGAGTCCGAGACATTCTTCCCCATCCTCACATGCTGCTTTCTGCCCGTCAGGAAGTCAGTGATCCACCGGCCAATGGGATCAGGCACATTCACCTGCACGCTTATGCATGGTGCTAACTTAGCATCCTAGTCCTCACAAAACACGCTGTCTTTTACGGTGATAATTCTTCCCTGGCGTATCTTCAGTATTTTCCTGGGTCTTCCAGCAGAATCTGCATGTATACTGAAGATAGTTATTATGTAGGCAGAGGAATGATCGCATGTGGGACCTCAGCTTTCACTGGCATATTCACCAATGTGACTTTATAAAACTCATAACCCGCAACATAACAGGAATTTGTTTTTTGTTTTGTTTTTTTAAATCCCGACAGGCTACAAATGAGGGCATACATGTTAACTCAACTCAACAGTTTCATTTAATACTTACAAACTATTGACAAAGTGAAGAAATGTTTATCTTTAGGCAAGAAAGGTGGCTTATAACCCACTGCTAGTGTATGTAATGGTGAGAAATGCGTTGTCTCCGTGAAATAAGGTGTTTTTGTACAACTTCATAAAGATAGCTGTAATTATTTAAAGAACACACAGACAAACATATTTATGGATGAATGTTAAAGAATTAAGCATACTTTTGGGTCCCAAACTTGGCATGGAATGTGTTAAGTGCGTCTGGCAGAGAGGTGCCAGTAACACACACAATGCGGTGGGGCCTTGTAATCCGTGATGGTTTGGATACCATCCTAACTAGTCCCTCACTTCCCTGTAAATCTCCACCGTTTAATAAATACTCTTGTAAATAGTTCCCCGGTGTGTTTGTCTGCGTTTGGGTCCACTCCCTGTGTGAAATCCCAGTAACTACAAAATAATCCAAAGTCAAAACAGTTTCAAAGTTACATGTGTTGATCAAAGATGTTTTGTTTTATTTGTTTGTTTGTTTTTTCATTTTTTCAATGTTCAGTCTTTCTTTTTTATAAATCACTGTAAAACAAAAATATTTTATGTAACCATTTATTATCACGTAGATCGGAAAACACATTTAAATCATGAAAAAACACCCATGTGTGTCATGCAGGCTTCCATCTACCCCTCCAGCATGTAAACAGTGTTGATAAAAAGCTGCTGTGTTATTAGCTTTCCTATCAACTCATATGTGCCAGTATTTTCTGGCTTTAGACTTCAGATTTAGACTTCAGACTTATGATACTTCAGCTCTTATGATAGAATAAATTAGAAAACCTTTAAGTATAGATGAGGTGACTCATGGTAAACTATTTTTCAACTGATTTTCAAGCTTTCAGAACACCCCAGGAATGATGAGATCTCTTTGGTGGATATAATAAATCATATCATATGACATGACACAAACTGTAAACAAAACAAAAGTTATTACAAAATTCATTTTTGTAGACAGACATTAGCAAAAACAATCTAAAGAAATAACTGTGTAAATAAATCCCCCAACAATTCCACTTGTTGTGTTTAGTCTGCAAGGCCTCTGTGGACAACCACGTCATTGTGGTTAAGTTAGCATGTTCTTCTGTCTCTCCGTTTTTTGTTTTGTGTTTTGTTCTCCTCTAATTTCTGTGATATCTCTGTGGTTGAACAGCCCAATTCTTTTGGTGCAAATAGGCTGTCAATACTACCACTTCAAAATGGAGAGGAGACGCCAGGAGAAGACCGTTTTCATGGTAGATGTGAAACTGTGCCTGGAACTGGTCTGAAAAGAGCAGAGAAAAACAATGATTGTGATATAACTGATGAACGTATTTAAATTGTGTTTAAACAATAGGACTGGATATTTTCTATATTTTTCATAATGCCAGTAAGTCTTATTTACAGACCCAAAGCAGAACATCCCTGGTAATTAGACCTGTGTGTAAATAAAATTTGGATAGAACTGAGTCTTGTATAGAGTCATGTAGAAATCCAAAGACATCTAACAGTTACAGAGCAACAATGAACATACACATGCACATGCGTGTGCACACAGAAGTACAATGTATTTTATTTGGATTCTATTCCAGTGACACTGTCCTTTTGGTACAAATAACTAGAGCTAAAATTCAGATTTGGAAATAGGTCCTATGAACATTTGAAAAAAAGCATTAAAGTTTGTCTGTAAACATTTTTACAAAAAAAACCCTTTGTATGGGTTGTAGGGGGATCAAATACCTATTTCATGCAAATCAATTTAGAACGTTTTTGTTATTTGTTTTTTCCCAGAATTTTCCCAGTTGATATTTTGTCTTTCCATTAAAATAATACTAGATACAAATTAGAGACTGAGGCGACATCCAGAATGTCCACAGACATGTGGATGTCTTTGTAAGTTTGCTTAAAATAATAATAATTTTCCCCACTGTACATGACTCTACAGAATCACTGTGTTAGCCTACCTGATAGCTTTGAAAGGTGGGATGGCAGAGACTTTGCACAAAGGTTTAGGTCCTGTTGATGAGGGGATCATGACCAGTAGGCCCAGAGGGGCTTTGGAGAGTGAGGTCTGGACTGGACTCACTTGGGTGGAGACTGCTCTGGTAGGGCTCAAGGGGAGAGGCCTCTGGGGAGGGAATCTAGGTGTGGGCTGCAGCTCAGACACCAACTAAAAGAAAGATATTAGCTTTATTACATTGCTGGACAGTGAAATGCAAACTATTTTTGGAGTATCCACTTATAAATAAAAAGATTACTGACGAAAAGTAAAAGTTACATAAAATATGTTTTTTTCACACTCAGTTAAGTGTTTCTAGGCTTATAGCTCATGAAAATGAGAAATCCAGTATCTCAAACCTTTCAAATACTTTCTAGTCAATCAAAACTGATTTTACAATAAAAAATATAACTTATTAGAAGCATGTTCATTTATAGTCAATACTTGATTGGGGCTTGCTTCTTTTCTTTTGTAATGTCTTTAATAGTGATCTTTAGCTTCCTGTAGGGTATTTTATGTTCCTCTAAATACCCCAAAAATTGTCTAATAAAGTTTACATCAGAAAAACTAGGACTGCGCTCTTCTGGACAAAGATCTCCAATGTTGTTCCTGGGATCTGCTGGAGCCACTCTCCTAGCTTGGGAGTCACCGCACCGAGTGCTCCGATTACCACTGGGACCACTGTCACCTTCACCCTCCACATCTTCTCGAGCTCTTCTCCGAGCACTTGGTACTTCTTGAGCTTCTCGTGTGCCTTCTTCCTCATGTTGCTGTCATTCGGAACCGCTACATCAATTTTTGCAGGTGAATTTGGAGGATCAAAATTCCGTGTTTCTGATGATACTATATTTCTTCCATATACATCTACGACTACAGCCGTCTTCTACCACCACATTAAGATATGGTGGATATGGCTTTGTGCAAAGCCATTTTATAGACTCAGTATTGCATTTTGAAAATGTTGAAATTGTGTTTTTCATCTGCTAGAAGAGACGAGCAGTCAGTACTATAACTCATTTCTGCCTTGAAATTGGGACTTTTTATTATACAAATTGTACCAAAGTAATTAGTTGAATTAACTTTAAGGTTGTAGCTTACTTGTTCTTCTTGGGGATCAGGAACAATGTTGATCTAACTTTGGCAATACATTATCAGCTTGCTCCTTACCTTCAGCCTCAACTTGTCGTACAGCAGATTGCTGCCCTTCCCTTGGCCTGGCTCGGCTGGAGGTTTCTTCCTGTTAAAAGGGAGTTTCTCCTTCCCACTGTTACCAGGTGCTACCTCATAGGAGTTCATCTGATTGGTGTTTTTAGTGTCTTTATCTTAGAATAAAAACAACCTTGAGGTGACTGCTGTTGTGATTGGTTGCTACCTAAATAAAATGGCATTATTTTTGTTAGAAAGTGATGGATAAAATACAATACCATGCCAATATAACGACTTGTAAATCATGTAAAACTCAAACTATTCCAATATTCCAGCTTGCCACTGTGTAGCCTATAGTAGTTTTACAGTATCTGAGCAGATTCAAAGGTAAGCAGCCTAAAACTGAAGGCAATGGTGCTGAATGGATTGGATGAAACGAGCCTGGGATAAATTTCCATATTCCGAGGTCACACATGCTAAAGAATGCAAAGCATTACATTTAAGCAGGCTTAGGGCATTGAGGGATTGTTTTCATGAAGAACAAACTTTTATTAGGCCTGTGTTGGGACAGAAGCTCTAAAATAAATTTATTTAAGTTGCTTCCTGTAGACTTAGAGCAAAATATATGGTACAGCTGTCAAAAACATTGAAACATTTAATTTATTTTACCCCCCCCAACAGAATATATGCACTTCAATTTGAGCTGGAACTCCAAATGTAACCATTTCAGTTCAGATTCAGTTCTTGTCAATAAAAACCCACGTTTCTCAGGGTGTGCACGTTGTTGGATATCAAGCAGGGTGTCATTCTGGAAAATGAACCAACCTTTGTTTTGAGCATGAAACATCTGAGGCCAGATGTTGAGGGTGTTGATGTTGACCAGGCAGCTTTACCGGTGCAAGATGATGTGATCCCCCTTGGGCTTAACACCAGCATGACTCTGCTTCCTATTTGAGCCCCTCAAAACCTTTTTGGAGCAGCATCTGTTCCTGTTTAGTGTCAACACTTGCAGGTTTCCATTACCAATATGAGACTCTTACCCACCATCAAACCTCTCGACTCTGCATCTTTCTCAAACATGAGAGTCGGAAAGCCTGAATTAAAGGAGTTACACGGCTTCACAAATGTTTCCTTTTGAACGCAGCCGGGTGAAGCCGTGTTACAAACTGTACTTGTGCATTATTTAAAGAAGTAGACCCCCACAAGACCGCAGCTCTACTTCTCTCAGCTGTCTCCCAGCGCCGGAGTTTGTTGTGTCAGAAATCAAGCTTGTAGAACACTAATGTAAACTGTATTCGGTTATTTTGTAGCTGTGCGCTGACATGTTATTGTCTTGTATTCTGTTGTGCTGCAGGTCAGCTACCCACCGGGAGCATAACAATGAGTAAGCTGACTTGAGAGGCAGCAGTGAGGTACTGACCGTAACCCAAAAACGTCTCTTTGTGTTAGTCTGACCTGACACGTCTCACTGCCGGTCACGGTGCTGATGAGTCGGAGGCAGCAGGAGCACAAAGGCGGGCTGAGAGATGAGTTCTAAAATTCCTCCGTCCTTGACTTTGGGGACTCTGTCAGCATTTATTCAATCTGTCATGCTATCTCGTCTCACAATGTAAATCTCCATAGGACGACAACGGCTGCTGTTCTTTTTCAGGCGCCACCTGAACTGCATGCTTGCTGACTTTCTGACCTGTGGTTCAAATTGCCACTAGAAAGTGAACATAGTGTAGCACAAAAGAGGATTCTGTAATATCAAAAGCTTCATTAGGAGGCTGGCCTTAATCTGCACTGGCATGTTTTTCTTTTGAGTATAAACGCAAATTTGACTCAAAAAACAAGCAGCATTCCTCATGGGCTGAACAGCCGCATTCACTAGAAAACCCTTTGTAGTGATTTTAAACAAAGAGAGGCTTAATCTAATAAGATTTTCTGCGGTTACTTCACCAGAGGTTTGCACTTGGGCATCCAGGTCGAGTCAGCTCCAGCATCCAGCAGCAGCCATCTCTTTTGAGAGCTTGTGTGTGAACAGTGATCGGACAAAGTAAAGACAGCTAAATTAGACCGTGCAGATAGCGGTGGAGGAACTCTCTGCAGCAGAATCAACAGGGAAATGAGGAGTCAGAGAATCAGATGGAGTAGCAGTCCAGAAGCCAGTGCGGCTGGCGAAAAATGTGCCTCTGATGATAATGAGTCCAACAGGGCATCCCCTGCACCCTCGCTGCCACTCTGATGTTGAAGAAGGAGGGATTGACTAAGGCAGGCAGTTACCAGAACTCTATCCAGCTGGAGTTGTGTTGTCGCTGCTGCTTTTGCCTCAAAAACTTCTCTCCCAGAGGTACTTTACAAATATTTGCGCTCAAAGCTGTCTTTGTGCATCTCTGTGCCTCAAACAGCATGGGACTGACACCATTCCAGGCGCTGTTTACACATCCGAGAGTCTCCTATCAGATGGAGGAGGGTGAAAGGAGAAAAAAAAGACACAATGTGAAAGTGGAGCTTATCAGCAAACGTGCTGCGATTGTGACAGGGCTCGCTCTCCAACCCCCCTTCTGGAAGGCTCTCAAAATAAACAACCACTGACCTAAGAGCATTCTCCCTGTCATCTCGCACATCACATGGCACAGTCCAGCACAAGTCCACAAACCACTAAATTACATACCTAATATTCCCTCTGCTGGACTGTCTAACGTGAATGTGTTGTGAGTGAAATATCGTTGAGTCTTAGACAAGCAGGCACCAAATAATTGAACGTCGTGACTCAATTAAATGTCTAAGTTATGTCAGCGTAGGTTAGCAGCTGAACTCTGAGCATTAAAAAAGGAACATCTGGATGACCTGCCTCTTCTTGTTAGCATTGAATTTCTGCATAGGCCTTGCCCTCCCCTGTTGTTATTTACAAGTGCGTGTCAAAGGAACAACAACAATTATTGCACAAGCTGGCATGATAGAGCAAGCCCTGTAATTGCCCCCAAACCACTGGAAGAGGAAATATAATCATATACAGAATACAAATTATGGTCCAATAAAGATTAGGTAACAGCATGAACAAATTAAAGTGCTGTGAAAACGGAAGGATTAGTACAATTACACTCATTACACAACATCCATCTCTCTGACCTGAGTCTGGGCTGAAAAACACAGAGAACAGGAAGGCAGAATCCATAAAAGTAGAGGGGCTGGTAGGGAGGGGGGCGCGAAAAAATAGAGAGGATTGCGAGGAATGCTGGAATTCCATAATGCTTACATCCAGTTTGGAGGCACTAAATGGCAACATGTCTGAACAGCAGTTTGGAGGAATCACAAGTGGGGCTACAATACAGTTGCCGTCCGCCTTGCTGGAGGGCTGCTATAAAACCGATAAGTGGCACCCCGGAGCACAATGGAGAAAAGTCAAGTGAGAAGATAATGTTTTTTTTTTTAAAAGGGGGAAACATCCGAGTCAAATCATGAGTCAAATCAGTGCGCTCTCAATCTTATTCGGGGCCAGGTTACTTGACGAGCCGCGCCGCAGACGACAACGACGACGACGACGACGAGGAGGCTCGGGGAAAAAAATAAAAGCCCCCGCTGGCGTTGAGCCAGGCGTTTGTTGTTGTTCTTGAAATTAAAATCAGTTCTGCACCGTTAAACAACAGGAAGCCTACCCAATCAGCAGTCATAATGACAGAGCATTATCTTCCATTTACTTTTGCAACTTTGAATGCAGAGCTGGAAAAGCGACTTAGTGATCATCCGTGCGCATCAAAGCACCTAAACATCCACATTTGAAGCAAACGCCGCTGCTGCCTGCACTTTGACTGTGTTTGGAGCGGCTACTGGCTCGGTTCTGAAGCTAATTAGACTGCGGCGACAGAGGTGATGATGATGGCAGTAGTGGTGGTTTCAACTACTGATTGGGATAATGAGGGTGATAATGATGATAACAACTATTACAACAATTAACTGAAAGGAGAAAGAGAGAGACAGCCACAGGGTTCAGTGTTTTTGTATGGCCTCATCTCATTAAGGACTTATCTCATTAAGAGCTTATATTCTGCTTGTGCTCACTTGTGCAAGGGGAATTATTTTGAAAGGTTATGCACACATAATGAACAAAGCGATTGTGGACTCGTGTTAGAGAAGAATAGAAGGTGATGAAGTCAGGTCACAGTTTGGTCGTTTTATGTGATTTTACTCATCTGGCACATGTAGCGCTGGTGCGGTTGATTTCTAGAAGCAAAAGTTAACCAAATGAAAACCAGTGGTGACCTGTTTAGGGTGGAACCTGTTTAGGGTGCTATGGCAGCTGGGATAGGCTCCAACCCATCTGCGACCTTCAGCTGGATGGATGGAAACCTGTCGGAGACAAAGCTTAAAGATAATGATAAACGCACAAAAAAAGGAAAAAAAACCTTCCTCCATGCTCCACTGAATCGCTGGAACACCAGGACAGTGACTGGTTTTCATGTTTTCACCCTCTCTCTAGCTGGGGCAGTTAAGCTCCTGCACATCCTTCAGAAGTTCAAGGAGAGAAAAAAAAAAAAGTGAAAGGAAATCTGAACACATGACCCTCTTAAAAGATACGCCTCAACTGGCCTTTTGTACTGGCTGCGCTTGACAGACACCAGGTGCAGAGGGAAAAATTCTCTGCGGTGGGGGTGGGTGGAGGAGCTGCATTAGACTGTAAAGCCTCCAAGAAAGATTTTACATTCGGGGATGTCTGATATTCAAATCAGGCAAAAGACAGAATATTTTATCATAGTAAACAGGCAGCTGAGGGGATACTTGATTGAACTGAAACTAAAATTAATTTTTACTAAGAAATGTGGGTTCAGATTTATTTCTCTGCATGAACTCACGCAGAATTCAATGTGACACATTTCAGCACCACTACAGATGTGTACAGATGTAGTTTCACTGCTGCAGTCATTCGTTAAGCTGCTGCATTTTATTCTGTACTGTATCTCACTAGATGCCCTGCTTTAAATCGCCAGTTTGTATTTACAGCGTCCTAAAATTACAGACCTACTTGTTTGTGTGAGGTTTGACAGTCTTGCCACTTGCTCTGAAAGGTGGGAATTACACAGCAGTTTCTGAAACAACATGAATGAAAAGTGCTTGCGTGGGTTCAGTTGACACATTTTATTGACTTGATTTTTTGATTGCTTCAGTCCACAAACCAGAACATATTTTGATATAGACAAAATATCACAGAAAAACCATCTCTTGGTCTTTTTATATTTATATCCCCACAACATTTTGTGGCTGCAGCTGTTGCTATATTTCCAAACCCTGCTAGCTTAAACGTTAGCATTAGTGTTAGCACACTTACTTGTTTTATCTATTAAAGAGCAGCAACCCATTCAGAACATAGTTCAGTCTTGTTCACTGAAATCCTTTTGATTTTCTGGATGGAGACTATCAGTAATCTTTTTTTGTTTGCAGGAAGCTTAAAGTGTTGCAGTGAATCCTGAAAGGTATTAATTCCTTCCGATAGCCACACCAGACACATGTGAGTGAAAGTATTATTAATCTACATTACCAGTATACATTAGCTTTTCTTTCGTATCAGTAGTTGGATGTGTGCTTGTTTGTTATTTCAGCTAATTCTTTCTGCTTCTTATCCATTTCTTGTTTAGATTTATAAATGACTTGTTTATGAATTGTGTTAATAATGCATTTAATTATCACTGCTTTTGAATGTTAGTGTCCTTTTAATATTTAGTTTTTTTTTTTAAGTGTCACTATTCTTCTTGGTTTTCACAGGAAAAACTAGTACTGCTAGCATCTCGTTCGTGTCGTTTTTATAGCTAGTTAGGCCCCAAGCTGTGTCCCAATTCCTAGAGCGCATCCTTCAGAGGTCGCATTTGAAGGCCAATTACGTCACAGCAAATTTGGACACAGAAGGCTGTTCCAATTTGAAGGCCGCTCCAAATGCGGCCGACAAATGCGTTCTTCATTTCCACAGATTTGAAGGATGGGTCAGGTGTATCCTTCGTGGCCCAACCTATCCCAGAATTCATAGTGCGGCCCAGCCTGCTCAATTTATCAAGACATCACATATTTGTTACCCACCAGCTCAATAGCTGACTGGGAGGTCAAGGCTCACTTGAGCCGGCGAAAACAGCGGACTGCCGTCACATCATTTTCAAAACCTCTGTCTTTTGCTACTCACATTATAATATATAAAGCACTTAGATAACTTAAAAATGTTATTGTTTGTCTTTTTCAGTGTTTTATTTGTTCCTGAGTAAATCGGTTTGGCTGAGATTAACGTTATAGTTTTCACACAGCTGAACAGAAAACTGGTTAAACAGAAGTGTTAGATGGTGGAGTTTATTTAACTGGTGACGCAAATCTGAAGGCTAGACCCGTCACATTTCACAGCCTCAGACTTCCGGCCTACTCGGTCTTCGAAGGACTCGGCCCACGTAGAACGCAAAGGCTGGGTCCTTCGAAGTGGGCCGAGTCCTTCGAAGCATGCAGCCTAGGAATTGAGACAGTTCCAATCACACTAAGCCTAGAATCCAATTGAGGATTGCCTGGTAACCAACAGTCAAAATATACCCCAACCAGTAACTAAAGCTTGCTAGGGAATTGCTGTGAAATCAAGCCCCAATTGCGTAGGTCTACACTCTAGTCAGCCCCCAGTAACTAACGTTTGCTACGGAAAAATATGTATTATTTCCTAGTCAGATGGTGAGCGAGTGCAGGTTGCTGTTGCTAAGTGAAACTGGTTGTCAAAAGGTGTTCCACCAAAAGCCTCTATGTGATTGCTTTGGTCACAACACTCGCCAACAAGTCCCTGAGCAGCACCGTGAAGAAGCGTTAATAGCAAAATCATGTGTTGAAAAGCTGACTTTACCTGGTATCTAGCAACCATGAAAAGTAGCTGAAAAGAGAATTTGTGTGTATTTCAAGCTAATGATATGCATGTAAGTATTTTATATAACTGTAGCAGTCCAAAAGTTATATACTGCAGTGTAGATCCAAAAGTATGCTAATGGTTAAATGCAACTTCAGCTGACTGTTAGCATGCTTTTGCAGCGCAATGTATGTGTTAGTCTGTAAACCAGAAGCCTGGAACAGAAAAGATAGATATATAATGTTTCCATAAATGTAGCCCAAAATACTTTTATCCTGTTTGCAAAATGTGAAAGTTATGCACAAGCCTTTCACTGTCATACACACACACTGTCTAGGCTCTCCTATATTTCTATATTTTCCGCAGCCTACATAAAGGTGAGTGACTGAGTGTTCAACTTAAACATTTAGAGGAATATTGAGCAACTGACAAAAAGCACCAGCTAAAGGGTGCACAAAAATGCACATACACAAACACATGCTGACACAAAGAAAAAAGAAAGACAGGCTCTAATAGGAGATAATGGATTCTGGGTCAACACCTGGTAATCCTTACATCAGTGAAAGGGAGGGCCTTGACATTTTCCAGAAAGTGCCATACAACATGCCTATAATGAGAAGGTCAACCAGATTTCACATAGGGGCACACTGAAACAAAGACAGCACACAAACAGATTATTTGAAGCTTTTAGGGTTGAAATGAGCAAAAAAACCCAACAAAATAAGAGCATATTTCTACATCAGCTATTGGAGCCAAGCTGAAAAGAAGAATAAGTTGTAAAATAATGTTATTATCTGTGGCAGCTACAGTGTCTGTTGGAAATTTTGAATATATTTTTTAATAACTGGGTTGGTGATTTGAGCTTCTAACCAAAATGTCTTACTTTGGCAAAGACGGTAAAGTGTTCTGCCTCAGCTGCATTTATAGGTTGGCTTTGGTTGCTTGTGTGTTTGTGTGTGTGCGCCTGCATGGACACGCATAACCACAGTCATTAAACGAAATAGCATATGTAGTGTTTCAGATGATTTTTCTATTTATACGCAGTAGAGGATATGGTTAAGTTGACCCAAAAGAACTTCTCCTTCAGGGAATCCTGCTTCTTTTGTCCAGAGACAGAAAATTTGGTTCAGTTCCTCTGGAACGACACTGGAAATCTTCGTGTAATTCAGAAGTCAGATTAGAACAAGCAAGCTTCGAGGAGCACAGAGGTAGTAACTTCAGCTGGTGTGTGGCATTATTTTTCAATCTCCTTCCTGATCTGATTGGCTGCGGTTCAGGCTTTGGAGTGAGAGGCCAGCGAAGTTGAGGTTACTTCATGTATACTGACTGTGAGTCTGGCAACACAATAACGCCCCCTGCTGTATAACCAATCTCGCCCCCACCGCCCCTGCCTCTACCCCCAACCCCACATCACACACAGCGCACACCCTGCTGCCCCTGCCTCCAACCTGGCTGCAAAGAGCCTTGCCCAGCTTGCCGCGTGACCTCACGACTGCAGTTGATCTTTGTGTTGTCCCATCCCAATAATGAACTCCTCGACCTTCTGACCCCTTCTCCCCACCACACGCACGCACACACTCTCTGACTAACTCGCCAGAGCTGAGCATTCCTCACGGTTTGGCTTGGACAAAAACCCTGCGAACCACATCTGGTTTTGCTTTGCTGAGCTCTCTCCCCACATTCAATTGGGTCTTAAAAATACGGTTTCAAGTAATAAATGTAGGGTTGTGCTGCTTATTTGTACACTGTACGATGAAATTACAAGGACTGTAATTGGTTACTTCCATAATTGCATTGAAAGTAATTTATGTAGTGCCTTGGGGACGCCAAATGAGATAAAGTGGAATGATGATAACAGTAGAGTAAGCAAACATTTATTGCATCTTCTCCGCGGATCTTGTCATTTCAGCTCCAGGAACATTTGTGCAAGTGAGCACTGATGGAATTGGTTAGGGCGGTGGCATGCTGGAGTAAGCGTGTGTGTGTGTGTGCGTGTGTGAGAGGCACTGAGTCGTATTATTATTAGAGAGCCACTGGAGGGCAGTGAAAGTACTTTGTGTGGCAGAGGGGATCATCGTCGTTCAAGTATATGCATGTAAGCCCGGTAAACAATCAGCTGAGTGTGAAAGAAGGGTCATGCACCATTGGCCTAGAAACACAAATATTGAGCTCTGCTTTGTCTGTTCCCCTTTGTCACTCCTTGGGCTCTCCGCGTTTGTGTGTTCCCGTATCCTGCTGCCATGCAAATTCAGGAGGCTGGAAATATTCCGGCTGTGATAGACACGTATGAAATTGGCTTTGAGCTTTGTTGTTTGTGCTGTGATACGCCAGGTAGAGGCTCATGCAGCATGTGATGTAAGGAAGAAAATGGCTCGGTTCTACAGAGCGCCTTAACAGTATGGCAGCGGCTGTACAATAATAACAGCTTGTTGCTGCTGTTTCTCTGGGGACCACTTCTTTTGTATGGAAATTAAGCGAGACAACTGTAGAAGGAAATAATCCTGCTGTAATAATAACAACATAATGGAGCCATGAAAGTTAAACAGATGCAAAATATACAGCTGCTCTGTGGGACGTAGTTTTTGTCAGGGATGAATGATCTGTCCAGAGTTTTTAAGGACCGGGAGACTGACAAAACCGAAATATAACAAATTACACCCACAGACTGAATATAGACGTGGACTTGTAGCCTGTTGTTAGCCTGTACTGTGATTTCTATAGTAAAAGACCACAAAATCTACAATAAATCATGATCCCAGCCAAGAACTGCAATATTCTGCATACTGTTTGATGTCGCAGCAAATTTCTGTATTATTTATTAATAAATACATTTATTTATCTATGGTTATCTTTATTGGGTGGATGCTGGGAAACAGCATCAACCAATTGAGATCCACAGACCCATGGAATTCTTTATTCTTTATTATTATTATAACTAGTTGCTCTGTTCTTCGTCACGCAACCTGGGTCACAGTTCCCGTCCTATTGTCACCATTCAAGGTCTAAAACATCGTGCTATATCCCCTGACGACCGCTATATCTTTTGGTAATTTTTACTGGGATACTTTGCGAGATAATAACGTTTTTATGATCGTTTTTTTCTCTATTCAAACCAATGGGTTCTCGTCAAAGTGCCGCAATTCCGACCGGCGTTGAATGCATCATCATAGACGCACGGACGTGGTGACGTAGGGGCGCTACGTCACCGACGTCACCGCGTCGTTGGAATAAACGGCTAAATGTGGAGATGGGGGTCTGTGAACCGCTAGGCACTGTTTAAATAAACATTTCCGGACGGAAAACCCCCTATCAGAGGTGCGTTCAGCACGTTGCAGATCTGCTGGAGGAGGGGAAACGT
>VURO01044200.1:0-49174 GCA_015108175.1 Pelvicachromis taeniatus | reverse complement strand
GTTGAAATCTCTGGTAACAAAAACTTCAATTATGACAATAAAAAGCATAAGCCCTGAAGGATCTCACAGATCCATCACCAGAACAGGCTGGCTTTCTTTGGTCGGAAGCACTGCTAACAACCACATAAGCAGGTGATATTGCTCTTCCCTGCTTATACCTTTGGGAGCTTCACGGCTGGCTCGCGGTACTCCTCCTCGTCCTCGCTGTCTGAGTCGCCGCTCTGTACCGAGCTCCTGGAGGCCAGCGCCAGAGAGGCCTCTCTTTGCTGCCAGTCCAGCACACAGTGCCGCACGTTGCAGTAGACATTGAATGCAGAAGGGTTGCTGTGTAGCTTGATGTCTGGCACGCAGAGTGCTCCATCTAGACTCTCGGCCTGTGAGGAAACAAGAGTGAGGCGAGTGGGTCAGAAAATCCTCATTATAAACCACATTTATGAACCGCAACATCAATATTTATACTAAAATTCAATACACTTTGGTGCAGTAAAATAACTGTTGTACATGGACAAGTAGCTAATTCATTCCTCCTTTGTGTACCTCATGACTCAGTTACTTTAGAAGGAATTTAATTTGGTCCACTGATGAGACCCTCCCCACTTCTAAAGCACATTGCCTACTGACCACAACAAATGAGGTAATTTGAATCCCTCAGAGAAAATCTCCCTAAATCGACACCTCAGGGACTCTGTGCAGATGTTTTCTGTTATATTCAAGTTGAAACAAAATTATATAACCAAAATAAATTGGGAGTGTAAGTCTTCTGCTGAACACACAGTTAGTTCCATCATTGTCCTCTCGCGTAGTGACTGTGGAAATAAATAACCCTTCATTTTGCTTCGGACTCCTAAGGACACTTGCTTTTTGTACAGACTAGGCAAGTGTTTCCCAATTCCAAGAACCGCTGAAGTCCATTTTCACTGTTGCAAAATTAATTACACAATATTCTGCATAAACGGTGCACAAACGTGTCCTTTAGTCCATTTAGTTCGAGCTGTACTTAAAAGTTAAACTGGAAAAATGCTTAAGGTTGTCTTTGCAACAAAAAAGGTGTTAAAAATTTAAATCTTCACTGTTGCATAGTGAGGAAAGAATTTTAAAGCAATTAAGCATAGTTTAACAATCCTCACTATGTTACACAATTATAATGAAAAGTTTCAATTACTAATACTGAACAGACAAACAGTCAACAATCTCTACTCATGCCTACTTTGATTAAAAACAAAAAGAGAAGCGTTGCTCATGATGTCTCTTGTGGTGTTGTTTAATTGTGTTACACTAAGTGGCGTTTGCAATATCACATCAACCATCACTGATGTAAATCAGTTGGACCAGTCAACATGGAGAATTTACATTCTAATCATTACATCAAAGCTTAAGGACTCCGATCCAAATAATCATTGGAGAAACTACAGCTCATGGAGAAACTTGATAAACTAACTGATAAGCTTTCACCATCCCACCAAGCAAAGCATTTTTAACTACAGTCCTGAGGCAACCTCTAGAGAATCACATTGATCGATTGTGCCTCTCTCCCAGTGTTGCGCTTTTGGCATCACAGTCAGAGGGTGATGTCATCTATTTGGGAAGAAAGGTCATTCATTTTCAGCTCAAATCAGCCTCCAGCCCTCATCTAACACTAATGTCTCCTGCTCTCCTACCTAGCCTCTTGTGACCAAGTGACTGTGCAGCACTTACAAAAGAGCACATTGTCTGCACAGAGCACTTAAAGCCTTTTAGAACACAGAAGAGCAGTAACAACCCATGAAGCAAGGAAAATATGATTTCTGATGAGATAAAGTAAAAACCAAAGACAAGGATACATCAAAATCCTGCAACCTGAAGCTGAGGGTTTAATGTGGGAAGCTCAGCATTTTTGGCCCATCTCTACAAGAATTGAATACCAAAGACATTTATTGTTTAATTAAAGTTTACACAAATTTTCTTTGTGTCATGCTTCCAAACACAAGCTTCAACCCTATATTAATAAGCATGAAGACGTTACTAGACTAGATGGTCATGGGTTTAAATATAATTACAAGATTTGGACCTCATGCTAGATAAAAGAAACCAAAATCTGAAGCCTTGCTATTACTCAGTGCAAAGAGGTACTTAAATTGCATAATAAATTCATGCCTACTGTTTGTTACATTAGAAATGTTCTTAAATACAGAAAAGAAAAAAGCAGTTATATCATGTATCAGTTATGTGAATAATGATTTATATGACCAAAACAATAAGTTTTGACAGCTGTAGACATGCTAATGTCACCATCTACATAAAAGTTAAATAAAAGCTACTATAATTGCTTTAAATATTCCTTCTGCAGCTCATCTCTGTATGACAGCACTAGGCTGGGAGACATATTTGGACTAGTAGGCAAACTCGATACTGTGGGTTCACATGCAGCACGCTTCACCAAAATAGCTTTTTACACTATCACTACAACAGCCGCAGCAGCATAATGATAAATTACATTTTTCAGAAGCATTACTCATCATTTCATGCCATTTCAAGAGAGCAGTGTGGGGAGCACCATCATGGAGAGTGGTATAGAATTTCCATATATGTTCACAATACATTAGCAGTCCTAAGCTACTGCAACCATCCCTTTACTGAGCAACAAGAAGTCCCAGACCACAGATGAAAGAAAAGGTTGAAGACAAGATATCCTGACTTTTAGTCCATAGCATCATAAATTTCCTAATAGAAGTACTCTGAAACAAGTTCAAACATAAAACCCCAGTCATGTTACCAACTTTCTGTTTTAACTCAAGCTTTTCGTTTAAGAATCTGTGCATGCTAAAAGGTGGCCTTTGATCAGAAAGACAGAAAAAATTTTAAAAAATAAAATAAGCTGTGAATTTTAAACCAGGTTGTGTCCTCCATCAGTTACCATGGTGATCTAGCCAGAGTAAGTGAGAGCCATCTTCAGCTACTTCCAACACTGAAAACTCTGACACAAAGTTCAGCATACCTTTCTAACCCATTAATCAGGTTTTATACCATGTCCCTGGACTTTTGACAGATCACCTCCATCTGCTATACATCCAAGCCTACTTGCCTGCGATTTACATTTGCGATTAGGGTGAAATGTCTCGAGTGCAATAAGTGATTTCTGAAATGCTACACTACATTTGTTCTGTTTGTTTGTCGGGTGGTCTCAGAATCTCATCTCTGCTTTTTGCAGATGATGTCGTTCTGTTGGCTTCATCAAGTGATGGCCTCCAGCTCGCCTTGGAACGGTTCGCAGCCGAGTGTGAAGCGATGGGAATGAGAATCAGCACCTCCAAATCCGAGGGCATGGTCCTCAGCCGGAAAAGGGTGGAGTGCCCACTCCGGGTCAGGGACGAGTTCCTGCCCCAAGTGGAGGAGTTTAAGTAGGGAGCGGGAGATCGACAGATGGATCGGTGCTGCGGCGGCAGTAATGCGGACGCTGCATCGGTCTGTTGTGGTGAAGAGAGAGCTGAGTGTAAAAGCGAAGCTCTCAATTAACCGGTCGATCTTCATCACTGCCCTCACCTATGGTCATGAGCTGTGGGTAGTGACCGAAAGAACGAGATCACAGATACAAGCGGCGGAAATGGGCTTCCTCAGAAGGGTGGCTGGACTCTCCCTTTAGGGATATGGTGAGAAGTTCGGCCATCCGGGAGGAGCTCAGAGTGGAGCCGCTACTCCTCCGCATCGAAAGGAGCCAGTTGAGGTGGTTCGGGCATCTGACAAGGATGCCTCCTGGACGCCTCCTGGGTGAAGTGTTCCGGGCATGTCCCACCGGGAGGAGGCCCCGGGGCAGACCCAGGACACGCTGGAGAGATTATCTCTCTCTCGGCTGGCCTGGAACGCCTTGGTATTCCCCCGGATGAGCTGGAGAAGGTGGCTGGGGAGAGGGAGGTCTGGGCTTCTCTGCTTGGACTGCTACCCCCGCGACCCGGCCCCGGATAAGCAGAAGAAAATGGATGGATGGATGAATGTTTGTTAGGGCCTGCAACATGATCCTCCTCACAATAAAAGTTGCTTTTATAACTGCTTGTGACAGGTTTCTCTGTGCTGACTGTTCCCAATATAAACTAGTCAAATAACAAGAAACATCATCAAACGTGGCACCATTAAAACAGGTGATGATAAGCAACAGCAGAGTCAAGCGCGCAAAAATCACCATACTGCTTATGTTTTGTATTTTTCTTCCAACTTTCAAAACACAACTACCCATGACCCAGTCACACTCCTCAACTAAGTTGCTTCTATTTCTATTCAGTGATGATTTAATGGCCATCTAAAAGCTTTGAAAAGGTTGGTACACAGCCCTTGACTGCACTTAAGGACAGCTTCACATTTGTGCTTGCTGGCTTTCCCATGCTAACTGGGTTAAACAGATTAAAAAAAATAAAATTATCATCCAGTAATAACTGATTGTTCAGATAGACCATGTACATCTTTACTCAGACTCGAGCTTAGAGTACACAAATAATTTATCATTGTTCATTCTGTAACCCATTACCTTGCAGCCCTCTGCAAGGTTTGTGGTTTTCAAGTGCACATGTTACATTTAAGTCACAGAACCACGTATCAGCGGCTCGAAAGGTAGACCTGCTTGAAAAACCTGCAGGGTTGTTACCCATTTAACAAGTAAAAAATTTTGAGAAAGTAACGGACTGAAACAAGTAATAATAACAATACTAATAATTGTTTAAAAAAAAAAAAAAAAAAAAAACTGTATAGGTGAGGGAGAAAGGGGAACAGGACAATTTCATATTTTGACTTACTGCTATGACCTAAGGTATGATGCAAAACAAAGGCATCTAGAATAAAGCCAAATAAACAAACCTTTCCATAAATAAATGCTTTGGAGCATTTAAAAATAAATTAATTACAAAATTAAAAAAAAAACTAATATCCAAAATAATTATTTAATATAAACCATCTACCTGGACTCTCTTGGTGAAAATCTGGTACAAATCAGAAAATCTGTATGGACAATTTATAAACTGGCCTATTTAAGGCCCATTTCTAAAAACAACAGAAGAACGCACTGAATCTCAGTATATTTGCACATGAATGTATGCAAAACACACAGTCTGCCGCCTCACGCTCAGGTCTATGAAGAGTGTTCTTCACAAATAATTACAGTTTTTCACAACTCCACAGAGCAATATACTTGAACACAGTCACTGCTGGAGAATGTGTGGTGCTATGCTTGCATCTGATCATTGTCATCATGTTTTCTGGCATTGTCCTGTAGTTTCTTCTTATTGGTTGCACGCAGGTGGTATCAGAAATAAGATCAATCATCAGCTCAAAGAGCATCTTTGATTTTTGAGGTATTTATTTGGGGTTTGTGCTGACAGAACTAAGGAAATGACCAAGAAGTGACTGACTAAACAATCTCCAACAATAATACAATGGCCTAAAAATAAGCAAATGGAAATCAAATGGAACAACTGATGCTTCAGCCTACAATATAAAAAATGGGGGTGAGGGGGTGGCTATATCTAAGTGTAAAACAAAATATCTAAAGAAGTTAGTTTTATTCTTTATGTATTTGTAGAATTGCTTTTGTTCATTTATGGGCAAGTCAAACAGGAAATCGCTAAATAGACTTTCTAGTAAAATCTGTGATTAAGATTGATAAAGACTTTTTGTAATAAACAGATCGGTGATGGGAAAAAGCCTCAAAATTCAATCACGATATTTAAAGGAACTTTGCTATAATGATATTTATGATGATACAAAAAAAATAAAAATAAAAATACTGGACATTTTAAATCGATTACTGAAGCTTGCGAGGCAGTAGCATTTATTAGTGCAAATGAAATGAAGGGCATCTTCCAGCCTTCTTTTCCAATGAGCTGCTGTCACTGATGACAGACTACCTCATTCAAAATGTGAATCTACTGCCACAAGGTGCCAGCAGCAGAATTACAGTGCAATAGTAGTGACACAGCAATATATGCAGTGTCACAGAATAAGTTAAATGTAATATAGGCACAAAAGTAGTAACATAACTGCTTAACATTTTACTTTAACCATAACTAAAGTAACATATCATTGTAACCTTTCAAGAGCAGCACAATACTGTCACATATTAAAATTGAAAAATATTTTCCACCTGGTTTTTCCTTGGATCAAGCCTTTAATTGCTAAAGCCCTCCTTTTCCACCACACAACCATGTCTGTAGTTTCCATCCACGTTTGCTCTTCCTTTTGACAGGAGGGCATTTTGGAGTGCCCCAGCAACACTTGATTGAGTCACCAGTTTACTTTTAAGTCAATCACCAGTTCTAGCATTTCCCATTACTTCCCTTCAGAGCCTGGATATATTGAACAGTGTGTTTTTGATTTAAGTGGTCAAACAAGTTTGTTTGTGAAAAACTTTATTGAATATTTGGCAAAAATACTGTGATTTGTTGAAGGGCATACCTCCCTTCTTAGGTACTAAATTGTCGCTTTTGGTTGATGCACTGCTCTCACTCTCAGACATATCTGGGCTCGTGTTGTCATCCTGTTTAGGGAATGGCGTAACTATATCCTTAATAATCTGATCTGCTAGCATCTTATAACCTACTTTGTTTTTAACCAGTATTATCCTGAATAATATGGCTCAGTCCTGCTGGTGACATTTGATCACCTCCTTTCTATTTTGATACTTCACACATTTTAATGTGTTTTTAAATGTTCGTCTTCATTTGCTGAAAAGCGTGCAAAAATAGAGACGCTATTGATTATATTTGCCATGTTATTTACCAAAATTATTTCACATTTTCCCATGTATAGTGTCCTCTGCACTACAAACACATCAACTCTCAACAGATTTATTTCCTTCACAATCATTTTATTTTTTTAATGAATTCAATCCAGGTTTTAAATGCCCGACCTTCCCTAGCGCTTGCATTATTTCACAAACCACCTGAAAAAGATGGAAATTGTTTGCAGATGCAACGCTCCAAATATTCTGAACTGGAAATTTACTCTTTATGGAAATTCAATTTCCAAACTGTATCTTGCCAGTGAAGAATAGTTGTATATGAATATAACCTTAGGATATACTATTTAGATGTAATGTTTTAGGCATTCTTTTCAGTGAAAAATGAATACATTAAAGCATTAATTACAGGAAAAAGAACTGCTGCAAGCACAGCACATCACCTGTGGTGTGTGACACAGGTAGGGGACTTCCCAGTGTAAAAAGACAGCATCACGTTAGGCCCATAGCATGACTAATTTAGAAATGAAATCTCCCATTCTCACTGTCCATGTTTGTCTTGAATAGATTTTAAAGATATTATTGTACAAGTTTGACGGTATTATTTTGAATGTATTACTTTGCAC
Source organism: Pelvicachromis taeniatus (assembly GCA_015108175.1). Classification (NCBI taxonomy): domain Eukaryota; kingdom Metazoa; phylum Chordata; class Actinopteri; order Cichliformes; family Cichlidae; genus Pelvicachromis; species Pelvicachromis taeniatus. Next base: position 41,851 of record VURO01044200.1, on the reverse strand, counting down.
CATTATAATGACAGTTTTTCTAAACAGCACAGAAAACACACAAGACATTACATCATCCTCTTCATTAGGATGATAAGTGTTTATGCTCTGGCTTTATGCTCACTCTACTTTCACGTTTGTAAGCACAGAAGCAGACAGGGAGGGGGGAGAGAAAAGCTTTCAAACCACGCTCTTGTCTGACTATACGAGTGTCAGAGGCGTGAAAGAGCAAGAGTGAGCACAACACATACAAATAGAGCATGACTGCCAGAGTAACAGCCCACGTTTTTATGCCTCCCTGCCAGCCAGCCTACACCACAGAACATCTTATAGCGTTGTGAGCAAATCAACCTGAGCTGACTCGGTCACTCTAGGATGGATTTCTTGTCTGGAACACTTTTGAAGAGAAAGATGACAGAAGAAGTCAGAGTAAAGCCTCTTTTTCTCCTCTGCTATTATCGTGTTAATCTCTGTTGCTTATGCCTGCTCAAAAACGAATTAAAAAAAATAAAAATTCCAAGATACGAATACATAATAAACGAATATAGAAAATCATGAAAGGAGACCAAGCTATTATCAATCATGATAAATAACATGTTACATTTTAATCTAAGGTGACTATGCTTATTGCAGATTTTGTTATCAGAGCCTTTATTTACATGTATAGGTCTCGCTGGGTTTCACACTCGCAGACTTTTTTTTTTTTTTCTAAGGATTGGCCTGGCCAAGAGGGCAGCAAACATTGTTACAAACTAAAACCACAGAAACCAAGAGTTGGACAACTTTACAACTGAGTGAAGAAAATGTAGTTTATATGCAATAAAAAGTAAAAGGAGGAAAAAAATCCCCCAAAAAACAACACAACTTGAACTCATTTTAAGACCATCTCCTTGAGAAGCAGAACAGGCCCTTAAAATGACTTTCATTCTCCCATAGTAACCAGCTCACACACCTCTTTTTAAACATAAGTGGGAATCAGCCCATGTGTCTATAAGGGGGGGTGGGGGTAGCTCTGCCATTTGATCATGGCAAGTGAGATTTGACTGCATTTTACACCAACTTAAGTCGAGCTGACTGGGACTGAACAGCATCAAAGGCAGACTGCAGGAACTCATGGTTTTGTAGTACAGAAACAGATGAGCAGTCCAAGGTCAAAACGTATAAATCTTAGGACTTAACAAATGCCAGCCCTGTGAGGTCTCCACCTGAAAGAGAAACACAACAGCATCCTATGATGCAGGCTGGGATCCCTCTTTGGAAGGAGGAGATCGAAGCAGGCAACTGTTGCCGTGGAGATGTGGAACACATTAGGTTGCTCGGCAACAGGCCATCACGAACAAGTCAGAGCCACTCCCATGTGTCTCTCATTCTGTCTATCCACCACGCCAGCTTCTTGTGCGGACGGGCTTACAGGCACCCGATCGACCCCGACTTAACGAAAACAATGTTTGTGCCAAATACCCTCCAGACAACATAGGAGCTAATCTCGCCTTTAATCTCATCCTTAATCTGTTCAATTCGTTCAACAGAGTCAAGCCAGCTAAAAAGACGTATCAACGCATTTGCAAACATGGCAGTTACAAAATAAAACTGATGTTTTCATTTACACAGGGACAGAAATTTAAATACATAAAGTATACAGTTATGCTTAGTAAATATTTTAAGGAGCACTGAGAGGGTTATGCGAGATTATTTTCTACTAGAATATTGCTACTACTTTTTACAGAGTAGAGCAATGTGTAATAATCATTTACAATTACAGCAAAGGTAGTACAAGTCAAAGTTTAATATTGCCCAACAGCTTTTAGACATTAAAGCATCTCTTACCTTTGTTCTTGATTTGACTTTTGACTTGACCTTCTGTCGCCTTTTAAGTTTCTTCTTACTCAAAGCCTTCTTTCCCCTGGAAGGAAACAGTGACCAGTTAGTTTAGTAAAAATATGCACTTTTCAAGCAAAAAAAAAAAAAGAGCAAAAAACTCTGGACTTCTTGCTTACGTTCAAACCATGTAGGAGCTTGCTCAAGTTATCATCCAAAGGTGGAAGTGGAAAAATGAAACGTATACAACTGGATCACTTTTATTTTTAAAGCAAAGGTCAACATTGTACTTAAGAAAACAGCACATAGGAACACTTAAGACATGAGGGAAGGTAAACATTTCTCCTTCATGCAAGATTTGAACTATTTCAATGTTAAAATCTTAAATTCTTTCTAACATCCCCCACAGCTGTGTCAATTTCGTCTTTGTTTCACTCTGCAGAGCGAGCAAAGATGAGATCTATAAGCACAGTTCACCTTGCTTAACCGCCATAAGTGCATCAGGAAATTCACGTTCACTGTTGCCTCGCATGTTAAATGTTCCCAGAATAGGCACTAGTTTGTTTCTGCAGAAATTCCCCTTTGATGCCTTGAGCTGTCACTGAAATCTGTTTTGCAGTGGCTTTTTGTGGGCAGTCTCCCTTACAAATCCACCTGTCAATAAGATGTAATACGGAGCTAGAAATAGAAACACCACTAAAATTAGTCACCACAGTTACTCACTATATAAAAAAAAATAAAAATGATGGCAATCAGCCATTTTTAAATATTTACAGGTTTTAAGTGTCCTACTTTTTTTTTTTTTTTTTAACTTAATAGTACAGCTGAATATTGCTTTCCAAATCTACAAATCCAGCTACAGGAGCATAATAGCAGGTCTCAATCAAGACTGATACAGATACCATTTTTAACAACTTTCTCCAAAGAGCTTCCAAAACAGACCAACTGAGCATGCCTATGACTTTTTAAATAAGCATAGTTGTGGCAGATGGTAGTTAAAAAGGACATGGGCAATCAACTTGACAGACTGGGGATTTTCTTCTCCTTTCTCCTTCATATACACCCATTTATTCAGCATTTGTTTATAAAAACAGAGTAGCGTTCAGCATTATGCTGGCCCGTGCTCAAAGCAACCATTGTACACACTGAAAACAGCAATTGGATTTGTGAGGGGAGGATGCAGCGATGATCCAGCTACTCAGTCTACAACCTGACTGACTAGAATGACGTAAGTGTATTACCCGCTTATGCTAGAACAGCAAATGAGTTCAGCCACTTCCCAACACATCCTCACCCAAACGCGACTCACGTTTCAAACAAGTGTGTGCACAGTAGCAATAAGCAGTTAATGTTTTGCGTTTGTTTGTTTTTTATTTGTTTGTTGTTTAGTTTTAATAGACAGCAAGCCAGAGTCAGCTTCGTGAGTGTCTGTTTTTTTCTTCCTCCTTTAAAAGGTTTAAGTTAAGGTAACCTGGTGAAAGGTCGGACACTCCGAATAGCTAGCTCACAATGACGCCAATGGGCCTAATTATACACACAACACCATTACTTGACCGGTAATACTGGGTGACAATTAAGTAGAGTGACGGTTTAATTAAAAAAAGCAAATAAATAAACATATTACACAAGTGGGGCGCATGTTTGCGTTTAGCCGGATCGCACCTCTTACTCAAAACATCACAAACTACTCCCATGACAGCTAGCCGGCTAGCTCGTTTTGGACGAGAGCCCACCCCACGGAGAGGTTTTTCTCGAGTGGACATGTCTGGAGTAGAAAAAGCTTGTATTTTAGTCACTGCGTCAGTGTATAGCCAAAGCAGTTTGCACTAGGAATGCAAAGCATCAGGGTGAACTAACGTAACGTTAGCTTAGATGGGTCCCATAAGCTAAGGAAGTCGAAGTCAAAATTGCTACCTAGCAAGCTAACCCCGCAAACAAATGATGGAGTTCCTGACATACTACCCGTAGTTAAAACATGCGCTTTTCGGACATAAAATGAGATGAAACCAAAATTATATATAATAAAAAAAATATGCGTGGAAGTTAGCTCGTTGATATTGACTGACGTACCGCTGAGCAAGGGTTAATGTTAGCTTTGTTAGCCTAGTTAGCCCTACGAATGACAGCCCAGTCTCAGCGATATATATATTTATTTATTTTTTCCATTTTATCCGCTCACCTTCCTTGATTTATCCCTTGCTCTTTATCGTTGATGGCGGTGGTATAAATCCGTCTGTATCTCTCCGCCAGGGCTCGTCCTGAGAGTAAAAGCTGGTACCGGGTCCGACAATCCGACTGGACTCCGGGTGTCGGGCAAGAACCCATCCCCGAACCGACGGTGGAAAGGTCGGCTCCTGCTCCAGAAATGACCCTGACACCCAGCCCCATCGACGGCGATAAGGAGGGTATAATCCCACCACCGGCGGCCGCTGCCGCAGCAGCACACATCATCGTTTTGCAGAACAATGCATATATATGTATATATCACACAAAAGATATCACAGCCAGATAATCTCTAGCCATCAGACGCAATCCACGTGTCGATGTATCCGCCACATGTCACATCATTTGTCCGCTACGAGCTGCGAAAAACCACAACGAGCATCCACGGTCCTCAGTGGTTATAAGCGCAAATTGTAGCCAATCTGGTGGTGCAGCTAAAAAAACCAGTGTAGTCTTGCGATCCGGCCACAGCGTCAACACGGTGCTCGACTCCAAGGAAGATCCTCTCAAACCATAACTGAAATTTCTCGCGACAAACCAGAAACGAAAGCATTCATTTAGAAAAATCGCATTGTCGAGTTTCGTTTTTTGCTTCGTTCCTTGAATATTTCTTGACCCCGGAGAGGCAGCACCCTCAGTTGAGCTGCCATCTTAGCTCCATCATCCCTCCCCTCCCTGGCCGAGCCTTGCGTCGCCAGCATGCCGGGATATTTTCATACGTCTGAACCGAGCGATGCTATCATTGATTTAGCTGATCAATTACCTCTCTGTGTACACAATCGCTGCAAATGCGTAGTTCATTTTTTTTCTTACATCAGAGAAATAATCGTCGAGGCTAAGGACGGCCTCTTAGATAAAAGGCAAACCCGCAGGGTTATTTTTTTAACACTGCACAGTTTGAGTGTGGACATTTAAATTGTAGAAGTCAATACAGCTAGGGCCCCTCCCAGGTTCATCTAAAATTGGCACACACACATACACAGATGGGTTGCTCTTGGAATCGTTGTCTACAATAAGAGAGAGAGTTGCATATTTTTAAAAACTGCTTTGAATTTATTTGATTTTATTTATTTATTTTGCGTGCTGCACTGTTCCGTTTAGCATTGCTCCGTATACACATTGAACCTTGTATATCTGTGAACCCTGCCCTTTGATCCTTCTTGATACCTTCTTGAACTTCTCCTTAGCTGGCACCAGGACTGCAGTTATCGATCTGCCGTCCTTGTTAATTGATCTTCACCGTGCTGCCGTGGGGGGGTTGTTCACTGAGTGTGATTGTTTTATCTTCTCATTACTGCCTCAGAGTAAAGCTGCACACTAGTGCGCCAGCTATGCATTACGCAGATTGGGATGGTGATGGCGATATTTTAAAGGGTGACACCCCCCGTGCACCCCTGCACGGGGAGCTGCAGGGAGAGAGATTTTTAAATAAAAGGAGAAACACTGTGTTGGATAACATCAAAATGGAAGTAAAAGCAAAAAACCCACACCACTGCAGTGTAAGGTGGACAAGGAAACAGGTGCTTTCATGTGCGATATAGCAACTGATGATGCAATTAGTAGGTCATGTTTCAAACATGCTTTGCTGCATCCTTTTAAATATCTGTGCATGTGGATGGGGCATTTGCATTTATCTAGGGAGAGAGAGGGAGAAAGAATGACAAAGGGGTACACGGGCCCTAGTGGTACTTTATTGGCTGCACAGCATTGCAATGGCCCAATGACAAGAGAGAGGTAGGTCTACTGTCTCTTCTCATAGCAACCGAGAAAGCATTCAGAGATTATCAGTGTCAGAGTGCCAGCATGGATCCGCGATGACAAAACCTGAAGAATTGTGCTCTCACAGCTGTCATGTGAAATATTAGAAGTTAAAAGCGGCTCTCTTGAAGTGCATCATAGCAGTTGTGATGGTCTCTACATGGCAGGTTATGAAAAGAGCACGGTTTGGTATTGAAGATGCAGTCGCATCCAGAAGCTGCTCCCCTATTAACCCCTGGTTTTCTCAGCTCTGGCCAGTTACAGTACAGAGAGGGAGGAGGGGCAGGGATGCCTGGGCAGAGTAGAATTCCATATAGGACACAAACATGAGCAGAGCTGACAGAGATGATATCCAGCCGCCTTAGACACACACACACACACACACACAGGAGATGGGGCTACTATTAGCGTCTAAGTAGGTTGTTAGGTTTTACGAAACTGATCTCTTAATATCATAGTGTCTCATCATCATCGGTATTTATCTGACATAATGTGCCTTGGCAAAATCAACTTTATGGATAGAACTATGTCAGCCTTCATTCATCCTGGGAAATGAAATGTGGTGTTTAAAGTTCAAGCAATTAGTTTCAAATGTGGGTAATCTTTTTCAAGCATCTATCGTATTTTGTTTCTTTTCATTCATTGAGAATATTAATGATCTAAAAAACCAGTAGGACTGTGTTTCTAATGGCAGCTAATGACTCCTAATGTGTTTCTCTACATGACTGGAGAGGAAATTAATTGGTTCCTCGCACACATCGATGTGCCTCATTTATGCTTGAGTGAAAGTGCTGATGTTGACTCAAACCTCTTATGTTCAAATTGCTTGGATTTGAGTGAAATGCTTTCACTGCATTATTTTATGTATTTCTCCGATTGTATTTCTTCTAAATTGTGCAGTTGTTGCATGTTACAAAATCAGGAGACCTATGACCTAAAAGGAAAACTTGAGCTCTTTGTCAGGCAGCTAAATATTTTTTTGTGAGGCCACTGGCTTGCAAATCACATACAGGGAGCTATACCTGCCGTGGTGACCCTTTGTGACCAAAGGGGCAGCTGAAAGTATCTTCTGCACTTATCTGTTTGGTATTGACAGTTCATATTTTCTCTTTCAGTCATCTTGATAGCACAGGTTATATTTATTCTTTTCTTCTGACTCACTAACAGTGAAATCATAAAGCCATGTTTTGCCTTGGGCAACTTGTCTTACATGTATACATTTCCATGTAACTAAGCAACCTGGAAAAAAATTCTATCATCATAGATCTAGCGCCACCCAGTGTTGATCTATTACTTAAACGCTGTAAAGTCAGTAAAGAGAGCAGAGGCATCTGGAACTCTACGGAAATGAATCTAAGGCTTCTCAAGCTGCCTCCTAATATACAGACAAGTTCAGCTCAGTTAAAGACAAATTATAACCATAGCTGAGAGGGTATTTTCTTCAAAAATGTATTAATGTTTTATCTTTGCTTCAACCTGCTTGAACCTTTAGGTCAAGCTGGATAGCCTGCATTCCTCTCGTACTGTCGCTGTGACTAGGAGGAGTTCGTCTATCAGTATTGTGCTGTCACACCCATGAATGTTATGCACCTTTCATACCTATGATCATTCAATACTGGCACTCCCAATAATCAGCTCACCCTCACAGACAGTCTGACATTCATGCTTCAAGTCTCACTGTCACTTGACATTCTTAAGCATCAGTCTGAGACCTCTCAAATCTGTCATTGAGCAAGTCAGGTATGACAGTTTGGTTGGCCGTACACATTGTTTAATCAGCTGAACTACACATCATATCAGAAGAAATCTCGTTCAAAGTCTAAATGTTTAAGGCAACAGAAACACCTGCTCAATCATCAGTAGCCGAGCTGCTTTGTGACCAGACCTCAAAGGCATAAGGTCTGAGTTCGCGTTGTTAGGAAATTTTATTGGACCTTGGTCATGTTAGATAACAAGTACTTTTATTATCATACATGTGTAAAGTATCCACTCCCATCCAAAGTGCTATAAAGTCAAGGGGATGTTGCTACGTGGTTATATAGCAGGTAATCTTTTCACACAGAGATTCAAACATAAGAACTGGGGGGAGACCCCAATCCAATAAAGGAAGGCATCAGTTTTGAACTTTTAGCTGAATTTTTGTAGGTTTTACAGCTTGTGTTACTGATAAAGACTTCCCCCATGGATGCTTATGCTACAGTAAAAGTAATTAGTAAATGACAATAAGAGAAGATGACACTTATGACAATATCTACTGAAGACATTTCTGAGAAATTTCTGTGTTTTCTTTTTTACAATGGCTGCATAAGAAAAAACAAAAGGCTTACTGGACAGTCTGTGCAATGAGTTACTGGAGCCTTTTCTCTCATTTTTACACATTTATTTCTTACAGTTGAAGCCCAAAGATAAGTGGTGACAGATTTGTTTTGTTTACTACAGCAGCATTTTTTTAATCATGGAGAAAAACAGAGACATACTGCTGAAACTGCACTTTCTTCTTATATTAAGATATCACAGGGGTTACGTTTGTGGTTTCACTGGTCCAGCCCACTTAAAATCAAAGTGGGTTGTATGTGGGCCACAGTTTAAAGTAAGTTTAACATCCCTGCTTTTAAAGGTACCAGTTTTGCATGTTAAGTTGACATATCTGGTACTTTGGTAACTCCTTCAGAAATCTACATTAAATATGAAAAACCAAGGTTCTGGTTGAGCTCCCTACGTTGAGCTGTAGGGCATTTGCAAAGGCCCAGGTTTCAATCTGACCGTGCCATTTGCTGTCGATCTCCAAGCTTTACTCTCAATTATTGTGCTAAACGCTAAAAAGCCTCCAAAAATATTCAAATACACCCACAGGCCACTTCATGTAGTCTACCTGCATAACTGAATGCGATTAAAAACACCACCACAGACAGCATTTACATTTAAAATCACAGGCAGCCGAGTACACTCTCAGCCTCATGACCCCAATAGAATTATCACCTTGTTGACAACATCAACAGAAATTTAGAGGATTTCTAATAAGTGGGATTTACAGTAGAGCTATCATGCTGGATTAATTTGGTTATAAGTGTACCTAATGAAGTGATTGATGTGTGTGCACGCTATGTTCTATTTACATTATACCATAAGATTACTTTCTAGTGTTAAGAATATATTTATGCAAGTTTAAGCCTTTAGTAGGACAGAGAGAGAATCCCACACCCACATCGCAGGTTTGCTTCCTCATCACTCAAGTTGAGCTGCAGGTCTTTCAGCACTCCACCCAGTCCCATGTTTCTTGAAAAACAAGCAGTTAGGAAACACAGATGACAGAGATAGAAACACGTAGAGCGACCGAGAGAGAAAACCTATTCTCTGATTCTTCCGTAAAGCCACGCCCATGGGTGGCCTTGAGTCTCCACTCCCTTAAGGTTTAAAGCTGAAGGAATGACGAGGGTGTGATTTGTGTAGCGTGACGGACAGGTGTTGAGAACTGAGCTGGAAGCGAGAGTTTTCCATCGTCAAAGAGCTTTCTGTGGAGGTATGTACCCTTTCTCTGTGCGAATCTTTCATCAGTTTAGCTGAAAATGTGTGTGTAATGATACTTCAGAGGTATTAAAAATACACATGATAAATTGAGATTGTATATGAGACGAGTTTTTTGAGATGGTGTTTTTCACTGAGGCGTAAAAGAAAATAAATCGGAGAACACACTGTATGTCGGGTTATGTAATGATAGCGTTCATGTCAGATTGGAGTTCTTATAACGAAATAATGCGTGACTTACAGATACAAAGAGGAGGCAGACGGATATGCAGTTGTACACTCAAAAGAAAATTCACCCTAAATAAAGATGATGAAATTATTTTGAGTAAAATGCAATTGAAATTGATCAAATCAAAAGTTTTATTTATTCAAAAAATTAATCATATGCTTGGTAAAAACTTAATGTATAAAATTTAAGTGAAATTCATTTAATCCGATTCTATTAAATGTAACATTTTAAATTGAACTTAAAATGTAATAAAATTACATGGAAACTTTACATGTAATCTAATTACATAAAGTCAGCATTTCGGGCATTAGTGTTTTTTTTTGTGTGTGTTGAAGGAGCGTATTCTGCCTTTAATGTATTTTCTCACAACAGATCAGATCTGAAAACCACTGACTGAGATCTGATATGTTTTATGATATGTTATCTGAAAACATGTAAATCATCTTTTAGAATCTAGAAGTTGAATGAATCTGTGTTTTCTACTGTGTAATTTTTTTTTGTCTATCAGATAATTAAATATCCAGTAACACATAACAATGACAAAAAGCACTTGTCAGACTCATGAATAGACAAATATGTCATTTACAGTTAAAACATCTGTCGAGGCTGTAAGTCTACCTCGAGGTTTATGATGTATGTTCGTCCTGGATGGTGCAGATGAAAGGCTGCAATCTTTACCATCGATAGCCTGTGGCCTGTCACGCCTTTGTCAGCAAGAGCTCTCTGTTTTGATGACAAAGGCGTGTTTGGAGAAGGTGTGTTGTGGGTGGGTGTGTCCTACATGTGGGTACAAAGCTAGACTAACCAGTTTAAGCTTAATATTTCCTGAGTCTGGGGTTAAACAGAACTTTTGATTCACTAAAGACGCAGTGCCAAATCCAACAAGGCAAGCTCATAAATCCAGTCTGCCCAAGTATACAGATGGCAGAAAGCAGTGATTACTTGTTCACTTCATTATGGAGCATACAGAGTACAGTACCAATGGCACATGAAAGGTTTTAGCCTAGAGTGCCACCCTGTGGCTAATGAGCTGGGCTCTTTTTTCTATTATGTGATCCATTTTCTTGTTGTTTCACACTTACAGGTGAAATTCCAAAATGAGCGCTTTCAAAAATGGTAAGTTGAGAACGATCAAAGAATAAAATGTATGAATCAAATTCTAAGCAATGTGGATTTTTAAAATAGCAGATGCAAGACAAGCAAAATTAGGTAGCAACACCACAAAGGTGCAAAAGTAAAGAAAACAAAATACAAAAAGAAGAACAAAATAAAAGCACTATATACACAATGTATAAGTTATAGGAAACATTGTGGTTTATACAAGGGCATCATAATATAATTGAATAAATAAGGGTGAAAGGGCTATGGTCATTATGGTCATTAAGCATAGGGGTGGTAATTGCACATCTGCCAGAATATTGCACAGAAAAAAAATAGAAGTATTAAATATTTATGTTGGCCCCATACATACTATATTTTAATTTAACTTTTAAGTACATCACAGTGAGAGAAACCACAGCTTGAATACAGCAATGTGCAGGGGTTACAGTGTGCAGCGGTAAAGACAAGTCCTGAGACGCAAAAAGAGTATTCAGAACAAAAGGCAAGCCATTTATATGCACGTTGATTCAATGTTCATAAACAAAAGAAGTCCAAAAAATGGAGAATAGTAGAAACTAAAAATAATAGATTCCAAAACATAAGGCCCAAGGAAAACAAGAAGCACTAACAGAAGAGGAATAAACTAGGAAGCCAAGCTAGCCACAAACAGGCAGAATATGTAGAGCAGGAACACAGTATGACATGGCACGATTCAGCTGAAAGGCAGGACTATTTATACACAGAAACATTAAGGGCTAAGGAGGAGAGTGGAAACAGCTGGGTACCAACAGACAATGATAATCATGACAAAGAGACAGGGAAGATTAAACATGACCCAAGACATAAAAGACAAAGAGGGAGATGAGACAGACGGGGGAACTGAAAGGAACCACAGAGGGAACTAAATAGATATTAATACTGAGACTGAGGGGTTCACAACAACTCAGGATAAAAATCAAAACAGAAATCTAAACTCTGATAGCAGAAAACCACACGAGAAACTTACCCAAGAGTGTAAGAGAGTACAAAGATGAAGACAAGGACAGAACTCTTCGAAAGTAAAGTAAAGATAAGAGTAAAGATAAATATATTACTACAGCAAACTAAGCAAAATGCTAAAAGAACTAAAAGATTCAAGGTTACAAATATAAATACAATTACAAAAGTGAACAACTGAGGAACCCAAAGAGAAAATGTCAAAAGATAAGAGAAATCCAAAACTCAAAGAACAGAATAAACACATACAGAAGACACAGTGGAAATATAATCAACAAAATATCAGGAAACATACAAACAACTGTAAATCTCTGCTTTCAAGACGTGATTAGAAAACTATAAAATACCTTCCTCATTTTATTTTCAGGAGCAGCATGCTAATTAGTTTTTAACTGACTCTATTATATTTGGTTAAATAGGTATAAACTTAATTAAGTACATGAATGATAAATGTTGAAGTTTTTGTTTCTGTCCTATATTACCAGGCAAGACGTCTCTTCTAAAAGACAACAGCTGGATCAGAAAACCAGATGATGAGGATGAACTTGTTGAGTAAGTTTTAACAAAGTTAAAAGTTAAAACACAGATGCTTACGCACACATGCATTTGGGGAATGGCAGAATTGTTGGGTGTGACTTTCGGGTCAAAGCTCAGCTTTCTTTCAACCTTAAAAAAGGCCTTCTCACATTCCTCTGGAGAGTCACGCTGTTGAGTCATCTCTGTGTAAATAATTTTTTTTCTCCTACAGCGACGATCCAAACTTCGCCAGAAGTGTTCTAGGCCGAAACAAATCCAATGAAACTCTTGCAAGGTAAAACAGACATTTAAATTTACCTTAATTTGCAGACCGATGAAGGAAAACTAATATGTTCTGTGATGACTGATTTCAAGTTGAGTAAAGAGTCATTTATTCTTTTGCATCCTGTAAAACCTTATGCATTTCTCACAGTTTACAGTCTGAAGAAGAAAAACTCACCAAACCAAACAGCTCATCTACATATGTGCAAGAGATCACCAAGAGGTACCATTTCTGTTATATATGTCATATGTTTAAATAAAAGCCATATAAATGGCAGGAACGATAATGTGTCATTTCTCTCACTGAAGGTTCGGTGGAAAGCAGAATGACCCGAAGACCAAGTGAGTACAGTTTTCTTTTATTACAGTCACAGTTTTATTACAGTTTTGTTATTATTCATTTGTGCAAGTCCAGACACGAGATTAACTAAGAGTTCTTTTCTCTTTGCAGCACTCTTCCTTCCACTAAGACCTCCTACACTAAAAGGTACCATTTCATAAAACAACTGATAGCACAACATTGAGTCTTTCTGGAATTTTTTAATAGGACATCAGCTGAATGATCCTCCGCTTTGTTGCAGCACATATTCATCTGTGAAGGCAGATTCGCCCACTGTGTACGTAAAGCTCCAGTCTAAAACATCTAATGCAATAATCAACAGAGGAGCAATTAATATAATGTTTATTTTTGTATTTCGCATGTCCCTGCAGCACCACCACGACCAAGACTACTGTGACAGAGTATCCAAAGACAAGGTACACAACGAATGTATAAACACACCAGCAAGTTAACACATTACAATGACCCCTTTAGCAAATAGATTTATCTTCTCTCTTTTTTAAGCACCAAAACAACCACAGTCACCAAGGATGGATCAACCACTGAGACCACCATTACCACCACCCAAAATGTCAAGTAGGGAACACTGCATCACGTTACATTATTACACATGTAATCCGCATCATATCATTGACATTTATTTGCTTTTATAGGTCTCCTGTGACATTCTCTGAGCGGGTCAGGTCTTCCAGCAAAGGGTAAAAATACTGTGGTAATTTGTAGTAGAAGCAATACTTGTATGAGAAACAGTATCATCATCACTCATTAGGCTGTTGAATATGAAGTAGAGCAACTAACAAGTATATTTAGTAAGATGGCTAAGAACATAGTAGGATAGACTACTATTTTTTTTTACAAAGGAGTACATTTACTTTTTGCCACTACTTATATACCAGTCTTGTGGGAAGGAAACTCTTGACAGGACTCTAGGACCACCTTTAGCAGCAAAAACTTGAAGTAATAATTTTCCGTATGATTTTATCAGTGTCTCACGAGTTGTTATGGAGGAATTTTGGCTCACTCTTTATTACAACATTGCCTTAGTTCACTGAGGTTTGTGAATAATCATGCAAGCACAGCTCTTTTAAAATCCCGCAAGCATCACGTCAGTCAGGTTGAGTGATCAATTAATCAAGTGTATGTAATTATCAGTTTCTTAATGCTTCTTACCTGCTTAAATTTGCTGAAAACATAAAGGGTATAATTAGTTTTTCATAGAATATATAATCATGTGAAAATTTTATTTTCATACTGACTTATTGCTACTTTCACTTAGAAGTCATAAGCCAGTAAGGTTGAGCCTTCAGATATAATAGTTCACAATGCCTTTTGCTTTTCAAGCTAACCCAGCATTTTAAAAGCCTAATAAAAAATATCTACCGTTTCTTAAGTGGCCCAACATATAAACACATCATACTACATGAGAGGCTCAGTTTTTCCCCATCTTTCCAAACAGGCAAGAATACCAACCCTACTCACCTACCTTAACAACACCCAAAGTGACGGAGACAACTATTACCAGCACCAAAGAGTAAGACACTGATTGTTCAGTGAGTGTAGAATATTAATCCAAACAGTACGTCACCTGCAATTTCAGATTTATTTATAACCTATTTTATATTTCTGTGCAGTAAGGAGGACAAGCTTTACGACACGCTCATCCCCTCATCTATCAAGGATGCTCTTTCACCCACAGAGAGGTGAAGTCCTGAAATTATATTGATCATGGCACCAGGCTTTCAGTAATTATATACTCAATAAGACACATTTTTCTCTTTGCAGCAAAACAACTATCTCCACATCGAAGACTGTGACAGTGAAAAGCAGCACTGACACAAAGTGAGTACCATCCTAATGCAGGGGGAGGCTGCAATACTGTTGAGACGACATATTGAAGTTAGTCAGATGAAAGTCATTTTTATATAACACTAAATTTAATTTGTCATTCTGCTATCTGATATTGTGCTGTGCCATGAGCTGTACTTTTGTCCAAAACTGTGAGCTGTCACAATGTAGGACATTAGTCCCACATTAGTCCCACATTAGTCCCACATGCCTGTATTTTAGTTTTAACACAGCATGACTGATTAAGAAATTATACAGGAATTATACATAACACATCTGAAGGAACAGTGTAAGTGAAATTTGATTACTGTAACTATTCCTGACATGACTAAGTTTGAGACGTCATGACTCCACGTAAAATGACTTTTATTAAGCTTTGTAAAGTATCAGAGATTTTTTTTTTTTTTACTATCACAAAGCTTAGGAAGCTTCCAAAGCTCGACATAGCAACAAGTAATTGAAAAATAACTAACAACGTATCTAACTTATGTCTTTTGCAGTGCTAAAGACTATGATACACTTATTCCCAGTTCAATCAAGGACGATGACAGGTAATGCACGCACTCTTTCATTATGAGCCCTCCCATTTAGCCTTTATAAACACTGTATTAAAAAATATATCAAATGTTGCAATGGTTGTTAAATTTAATGATAAAGCTTCCAGTTGTGACCCATGAGTGTAATTATATATCTGCATAACAGAAAGTAGAGTTGCTGAAAAGCACACAATGCATTATACCTTAGGCTATATATTACATATTAAAGGTATACTTCTTATAAATGGTGTATTGACATGTTTAAAATATCTAAATTGATGCTGTTTAAAGTTACACTGTAATCATACGTTACTGATCATTATTTAATACCTGATATTGGCTTCATGGCAGCAAATCAATCATGTCCACTACCAAGACTGTGACAGTGAAAAGCAGCTATGATGAGTAAGTTACTGCAGCACAATACACGCACAGTGGCACTAATATTAATACCTGGCAATCAAGTAAAATGTTTGGTGTTCTTTTTGCTTTTTCAGTGATGTTTTTAAAACTACAACCCCCACAAAGACTTCCTTTACGTAAGATAAACCTTGTATAAACCTCAGCTACACCTAAAAGATAAACCTTGCACACACGGTATAATCACTATATTTAAATTGTTGTGATTGCAGACCTGAGGATAAACTGTATGACACCCTGCTGCCCAGTTCCATCAGATCTGATTCCTCTTCCTCAATCAGGTGAGACGTCTCAGTGAACATTTAGTCATTAATAAAACAATTTCACCATTATGGTGGATGAAACCTCACATTTTGCCATTTTAGCAGCTCAAGCATCAAAAAGACAGAGACTGTCACCGTGGAGAGCAGCAGAGGGTAAGTTGTAGAAACGCATGACAAAAATGACCAAAAAATTGTGTAATCTAGATAAATAAATAAATAACATTTTTATTTATATAGCACTTTTTGAGACACAGACACAAAGTGCTGTACATGAAATAACCAATAATAAGAATTAAAAACAGACAATATAAAAAAACAGACAAACACAATTGTGTGTAGTTTTGTCAAATTGACTACTTTCATTTATCTTGGTGTCATTTAGATCTGAAAGCCCCTCTCCAGTGTCAACATCCTCTACCCGCAGCCTCTCCAGGTAAACTAACAGATACACTTTTCAGTGATCCAGCTTGATCCAATCCAAAGAACACCTCAGATACATAACTATTCCATGAAAGTACTCATGGATTACTTATATACTTATTCAAATTATCATTATTATTTTTATTATTATTATTTTATTTTAAGAAGTTCTTTAGAACTTTAGAATTTCTGTTTCTGTATATCTCATCAAATCCATGCATCCATGCATCCATCCATGCATCCATCCATGCATCCATCCATCCATTCGCAGCCGCTTATCCTTTTCAGGGTCGTGGGGGGCACTGGAGCCTATCCCAGCTGTCTTAGGGCGAGAGGCGGGGTGCACCCTGGACAGGTCGCCAATATGTTGCAGGGTTAACACACATAGACAGACAACCATTCACAGTCACTCCCGCATTCACAGCTATGGGCAATTTAAATTTACAAATTAACCTATCCCCACAAACTATCTCATAAAACTCTAATTTATTTAATTATAACAATATTTCCTACATCCAGCTCTATCTTATCAAACTAATTTCTTTGCCTCTTTATAGCTACAGTTCATACTCAAGTGATATACCCTCCACTCGCACCACCTCCTACACCATAACTTCCAGGTAATTATTATCACCGTCTCTCATCCTTTTGTTATAAAACTATAGTGCAGTGGGGCTATACTCTTTCTATTATTCCTAATTTGTTCTGTTTTTTTATACTCAGTGATGACTATAGCAGCAACCGTAACACTTATTCTTACTCCAGACCAGACTCCAGGTATGAAACAAAGCAAACACAGGCATTATGAACAGTATGCACCAAACATATTCTAAACCTTGCATGCGATCTCCGGGCCATTTTATCTTTTTACAGTTATGAGTACACCAGTATCACAAGTCCCTCTGTCTACACTTCTACATCATACAGGAGCCGCAGGTATTAAATGATGTTTTGAACAAACTAGTCCAACGCTTAACACTGGTACACAAACATTGTATGAGTTAGTAAAACAACACTCTCTCATTAACTCTCTCAGCAGATCTGATGACATTCTGTCAGAGCCAATCTACTCAAAGTCTTCTGTGAAGAGTGCTTATGCAGCTCCTGAAAGGTAGGACTCGGGGAGCAATAGCTTATATAGACATTGGAAACAGTTGTGTGGAAATAAGTGTGCAGACTGACTGTGATCTAGAAGATCTATGACGCTCTACTTGTGCACAGTTTTGCTTTGAGCAAAGCACGAATATCAGCATGTGCTGATATAGAGATTTTAAGCATCTATCACATTAACCACCTTAATACAGCATGTCAACATGTTAATATTTGCTTATTAGCAAATACACCTAAAGTACACCTAAAGATCATGTGTTTGTTTAAAAACCAGACAAGCTGTAGGGGGGCAGTTTTCTTCCTGTTAAAAGGGAGTTTTTCCTTCCCACTGTTACCAAAGGTTGCCCATAGGTGGTGTCTGATTGTTGGAGTTTTCTCTGTATTACTGTACAGTCTTTACCTTACAATATAAAGTGCAATGGGGCGACTGTTGCTGTGATTTGGTGTTATTGTTTCTTTTACTCTGATGTAAAATCTTGATACATTTTTGTACCACACAGGACAGTGCTGGAGAAAGACCTGTGCACAGTCTGCCGTAAGCCCTTCACTGGTGATGCCAAGATGGTCCTGGATGACATAAATATGAAATGCCATGCTTCCTGCTTTAAAGTGAGCAAAATAATTTTAAGATGGGGCTTTTCCTTGTTATTAAATGTTATTAGTGTGTCTCAGGATTCTGTTTCCTTATGTGAGCATTTGTGTTTTGGCAGTGTGAGGTGTGTAACATTACTCTGGGTAATCTGAAAGCTGGGGACAGCTTGTGGATTTACAAGCGTATGGTGCACTGTTCGAACTGCTTTGAGGTCACCAAAGGTAAGTAAAAGTGTATATTTATGTGGATTTCTTCATTTTCCTGAATGTAAAGCTCCAGCAACTCAATATTTGTACTGTATGTATTACTTTATTTGGTTTAATTTCAAAACATAGCTCAAATTGTATATCCTCCCCCCACAGAAAAATGGCGACGCTGATGCTCCAAAATTACTTAATGGATTATTGATTATCAGCTTTGGGTGTCGTGGGATCTCATGGACTAGCATTACAATGAACTGACAAATCTTTATCTGGGTGTTTTGTGAAATGACAGTTACATTTTAATAACATGAATGCAGTATATTATAAAACATGTAGTAGCTGTGTTGCCTTGATATTGGTGTTTCTGTATCTACCTCTGTGCAACAAATCTGCTCTTATTGTCTTTGGCTTGCGTTTTTGTAGGGAAACTCTTCTTTCTAATATGAAACATTGCAAAACAAAGGGCCGGGGGCTTTTTCTTTGTGCAATAAAAGCTATAAAGTGTCTTTATCTAATAAAATAAAAATATTCTACTTCTACTTTTTAATCTTTTGTGGTCATTTTCTTCCTTAATTTGATTTAAGATTTTGAGTTTACATTATTAAGAAAAAACATTAAGTCAATTTTATATATCCATTGTATTTTAGATACATATCGTATTCTTCAAAATCTTAGATGTCTTTGTAGCTTTGCCATGTAAGTCAAATAGCCCAACTAATTTGTTTTTAAGAAACTATGTTACCTTTTATTTTAGTGACATAGCCCATAATAAGCACTAAATTAAGCTAAATTTGAACTTCTAAAGAGGCAGGACATTGTCCTGACAGCATCACACAGTTGCTGCAGATTTATCAGTTGCACATAATGAAAATCTCCGGTTACACCACATCATGAAAGTACTTTGTTCGAAGAGAACCGGCGACTCTGGAGGTCATTTGTGTACATTGAACTTGAACATTGAACGAAGAATGCCGTTTGAGATGATTTGAGGTCTGTGACATGGCACGCTATTCTGCTGGAAGCGACCATCAGAAGATTGATACACTATGGTCATAAACATGGGCAGCAACAACAAATGTCCACTTTTGGTGATCCATGCAAACTGTAGCCTGAGCTTAATATTCTTAGCTGACACGAGTAACACCTGATGTGGTCTTCTGCTGCTGGTCTGACACGTTGGGCATTCATGGTAATTTCTGACATCTGAATACAGGAAAAACTGAGACTCATGAGACCAGGCAACATTTTTCAAATCACTATGGTGCTTTTTTGGTAAGTGGTGCCTTCTTATCTGCTCAAAACAGTCTGGTCATGCTCCTCTGACCTTCTGACATCAACAAGGCATTTTCAGCCACAGAACTTTTGCTCACTTGGTATTTTCTCTTTCTCCACCATTCTCTGTAAACACTAGAGATGGCTGTGTGGGAAAATCCCAGCAGATCAGCAGTTTCTGCAATATTGAGACTAGGCTGCCTGGCACCAACAACCATGCCAGATTCAGAATCATTTAAATCGCCTTTCCTCCCCAATCTGATGCTATGTTTCAACTTCAGCAGGTTGTCTTGACTACGTGTGCATGCTTAAATGTACCTGCAAACATATTTGCATTAACAAGCAGCGAAACAGGAGTACATATTGAAGTGATTGCAAACGCTGTGACTATTTTTTTTTTTTTAAATAAATGTCTCCGTGGTCCTCAATCCCAACTCTATTTCTAATATATTCATCAAATGGCACTATTCCTGGATTATTTAATGTAATGTCAGCTTACTTTGTCAATTAATCTCATGGTGAGTATTTTTTAATATCCAGCTCCCCACATTTGTACCCTGCTAGTTACATTTTGTAGGGGGGGGGGTCCCCTTTTTTTTAAAGTATGCAAACCGAAAGTGTAGTTTGAGGATAACATTCAGGCTATCTGCTCTGTGTGTGCCTATAATAAATACTTCCTCAGCAGTGGTGCGATGGGAGTTGAACTCCAAGCTGCTGACCAATCAGATGGAGTCTGTGCAGTCATCCCAGCAGCAGCAGCAGCATCATCAGTGTGTATCTGTGAGAGTGTGTGTAGCAGCTTAAAGGGGGGACTCTGGACACCCTCTCTGAATAGAAGAGGACCCTCTGCAGGCAGGCCGTGCTTTATTTTTCCGCCCATCTCAATGTGTTTTTTACCAAATGGAAGCAGAGGTGTTGAACCCCCAGATGATGGCAGACGTCAATGGCAACAATAAAATCACCAGCGCGGAGCTCGAGGTGCTCAAGCTGCAGGAACTGGTGCGAAAATTGGAGAAGCAAAACGAACAATTGCGGACTCGAGCGAACGCTGTAAACAATTGCTCCATCGGCCCTCATCTTCAGACCTCGCTGTCGTGTCTGCACGGGGGTACGGCGTGCGCGAGCGACTGCTTCTCCGCTAAATATGACGCTTCCAGTGTCCCCGCACCTCGAGGCTCAGCGGAGGAACCTTTCGCCTATTTTCAGCCGAGCTCGCCGTCTCCTGATGCCGCTGTGGAGGACAGCGGCGCCGCTGGAGACACAACTGTTTTGGATGAGGTTGAGATTTTGGACCTCAACGCCGTGCTCCCCGTCGGAGAGCCTGATAGCTGGTAACAGCTCTGTTTATGTCTGACATGCATTCCCTTGTTTGAATTTACAGTTAAAGTCAGTTTCCCCCTGTGTTGGTCTGACCCCAATACATGCTTCATGGGCCACATGACTGTGAACTAGCCATCATTTTGAGGCCGTGTATGTGATGTGTCCTGTTATTGATTGCATCTGTTTTGGTGGAACATACTTCCAGACTCTGGCTAATAGAGTGATTTTTACACGAGGAGCAAAACAATAAAACCAGATCTCACACAGGCTTTGGGCATCCCAGCATGCACTGTTTGTGCAGCATAGGTATCTATTCAGAGTAGGCAGCACTTGGATGAAATCAGAAACAATGACCCCCCCTCAGCCTCTGATCAAACAGCTTGGCTTTGTGTGCTGCGTTCAGCCTTAGGCTGAACTACTTTGAAGCACAGGCTATAGACTAAGGTATCTGACTGCTGAACCGTTTCCAGCTTTATGTATCTGGTGTGACGATGTGGAAAATGTAGCACACAGCTGAATGCAGTGCTGATGGGATACAGTTCAGCCGCTGTGCTGGTATAGCTTTACTACATTTAACACAATTACCCTTCCACCCCCAAGTCAGTGTAATGGAATGGCCTAGTTGCTGGAGGAAAAAAAAAGGTCAGTCCTGTCTGGCAAGTTTTCTTTTCCTTGCATATTTAGCTACAGTCTGGGATCCTAATATACTAGGATTTACAGGCACACACACAGTGACAAAAACATGGAATTTCTTGGGATTCTTTTTTTCCTTTTCTGGCTGAGGGTAAAGGTGAATTCAGTTATTTTCAATCATGCTGTACGCCGGTTGAACAGACCCAAAAGCAGACATTGAAGAGAGGAGCTGCGTTTTCAACAAAAGGCGAGCCTTTATTCTGGCCAATCACATGAACTGAAACCAAAAACGAGACCAAGTCTACACGAAAGTAAACAGACAAAAGTAAAACTATGACACGAACTAAAAGACTATGACTAGAATGAGATGAAGGGAACTAGGCAAATGTCCTGACAAAGAACAGTAAGAGACAAAAGACTTAAATACCCGGGAGGGTAAATGAGGGAAGTGGACACACACGAGAAAACAGCCGACACACTTGATCATAATGACACCACAGGGGAAGTGTCACATAAGCACATAGAACATGGAAACAAGACTTTCAAAATAAGCATGCAAACATGACACGAACTTGACAACATTAACCATGCAGACATGAAACATGACAGGTAAGACACACAAACCAACAAGGGACACAGGGGGTGATGAGGAATCTAAAAAAACAAAGAACTACAACTGAGGAACCTAGGTTCAAAGACAAACAATAAGACATCCAACGACCCAGGACAGTGACACATAGTAGGGGAACGGAAAGGGTGCGATGGAGGCAGAAGATGTGCTGTTGCGATCTGTCAAGAAAGAAGAAGAAGAAAAAGAAAAGATTTGCTGATAAATAGGTTGATAATTTCATGTACAACATAAAAATAAATTCCATCTTATTGATCACTGACTAAATTTTGCAGCAGAAAAGATAACATTGACATTTGCTAGTCTATGCATTTGGTCCATCACTAGTGAATAAAGCTGCCAGCGTCTGTGTTTTACACTTGTGGATCCATGGCTCATGCTTTGCCATCTATCCATCCATTTTCGGCTGCTGTTCCAAGTCTGGGTCCCGGAGATTCAGCCCATGTTCTGGAAGCTGTTAGGGCATTTGTTTGGAATTTGGATTGTATAAAAATCACACAGTCACAGTGGTTTCATTTCACTGGGTAATAGCAGCTGAGATGTTGGGGCTGTAAAACGCACTCTTTGAGATCTTGAGCTGCTTTTTTTTTTTCTTTGCTCTCTTGCAACTATTTTTTGATTGCACTGGAAATACACAGCCTTTCATCTGTGTTTCGTGTGTAAAACAAACCCAACATGGGCTGCCTGTAGAAGTGACAAGATCTAACTGTTTTTTGTTTTTTTTGCTGCATTTTCCAGGCTGTATGTGAGTCCCAAAGCAAAGCTGCAGGGCCAGAGTTTCCTCAGCCCTCTCCAGTGGTGCAGGCAGGTACTGGACCACCCGGGGCCTGAGGTGGAGCTCGCTAAAATGACCCTCTGTCACAGACTGGACCAAGGTACAGTGTACTTAGCGCCAAGATTCACAGTCTTCATCTGCGGTCACATCTGCCTCACTGGCAGCTGAAATCATAAGCTGAAAAACACTTCACACAAAATGTTTCCACGTGCAGAAGAATTTCTACTGCAGCGTGTGAACCGTGGGAGGTTTTCACTGCACAAAGCTCACCGGTTCCAACATTTCACTCTCTCGCTCTCTTTTAAGTTGTGAGTTTTACTTCACCCTGTGTTCCCAGTGAGTGGTTATTTCTGGAGTAGCAGAGGACTCACATGTACACATCTCAAGCTGTACTTAAGATCCACTAAAGATGAAGATATTTATACATAAATTTAAAAAAAAGACCACCTTGGAAGAGCTCGATGTGTGTTCATGAATGGCTAAACCCCGTGTTAATTGTAAAATAAAGTAGAAATGATTCTAAAGCTTTGATCAAATTATCATTATTGCACCCGATTTTTCTTGATTTTATGAAAAAGTATCATTTACATGATGAAATTTTTTCTATTTTAAATGTGAATACAGGTTTTAAAGAAAAAAATAAAGTATACTGTGTAGCCTACAAAAGGTAATTATTTTTAAAAAGAAACTCTTAAATTTGATATACATTTTGGGAGACTTATACGTGTATTGTATTGACAGAATTACCTATTTTTATGAGTAACTCATAACTCCGTCCACTCACAATTTTCACAAACAACATTATAAGAATTAAGCATGAAAGTATTACAAATATTGTGCTGTATGAGATTGTATAATCTCACTCCAGTCTTGATCAGCTTTGATCTTTTTCTCTATGTATTACATGATCATAACAGTTTGATTATCCAGAGTCAGTAAATCCGTTATTATTACAGCTGCTTAGTCTTTAAATCAAATGTTGTTTCTGTATAGACAGTAAATATGATATTAAAACACAGAATATTGATATTATATTAAAAGCATGTATGTTAATAACAATATGCCCATGAGCACATTAACAGCCTTTTCAGTAAAGACCGTACTGCAGCCTCTACTCGTCTCCATGCCTTATTGCTGATTAAAGTAAGATGACTACAGCTAACAGCATTACATTTTCTTTGTCTATAGCTTCTTCTAGGAGAAACCATTCCCATAAAAGACATGCTGATTTCAACTATGTCATTTACATAAGTGTTGTACAGCTGTTGTCACTTTCTTGAATGAAGAACTAGTCTCACAGGTCTCACAGGTATGTCTGCAGTTTGCGTCTGAGTTGTGGTCACCGCAGTTTCGAACTGATTTTGCCAAATCTATGAAAATCTGACAGATCTTCTCTGCCAACAGCAAACAGCTCATTCTGCTTTTGACTCTTGATTCGTGCTGTTTATTGGATTGTATGATTGAAGTCTGAAGAAACAAGACATACTGACAACTTAACAATGTATTCATTTATCAAACAGGGGCCTTAGTAGCATGTATAGGAACTATACACAACCACAACAGCCTGGCACCTCCTCCTCACATGCTGGTCACCAGCTTCTCACAGGCGCAACCTACATACTCAGCTGTGCTGCTCAACACACAAATGCATTTTTCTTGCAAATGTGGCAACATTTGCAAGAAATATAAACAGACTTTCCAACAGTTATTGTCAAGAAGCTTTGTTACAAGAAAGAAATAGCCAACCAAACATACATTTTCTTAGTTTTTGTTCTAAGTTTATATGTAAATACTGTTTTACCAAAGCCATTAATAAAAACATAAGTGGTTAAAGGATTAGATGGTTGAAACACAATCCCCCAACATACCAAATCTGGTTGGATAGGGTGTGGGATATCTATATGATGGTAAATATAGTTTTACAATATTTAAACAACAAGGATCAACTTGTATTACAAGTATGTGTTTAGATGGGGCCATGGCATTTAATTTAATTTAATTTTTTTTTAATTTTGTAGTGAAAATCTTATATTGCAGGATTTAGTTACCAACAATGCTACTGCTGAGAATGACATGCATTTTATCCACCATTACTTTCATTTTAACACATTCTCTGTCATTATCCTCACAGATTTTGTTTTATTAACAGCTGCATGGCAGACCAATGCAAAGTCTTTGCATGCTATAAGATCCTTTCCACTAAGCATATTTCCACTAAGTGGGGCAAGGGGTTTATTGAGGTTTCACAAATGATAATGGGACATATGTACGAGCTAACCTAAATCCAAAGTCATTACGCGTCGTATACTTGCGTGCTATCAAATATATATTTGCTGCTGGACCCAGTTTCAGATCTGGTGCTTTATAGTTTCTGCTCTCATGCATGGGGATATGGTTACCATAGAAACATGCTTACATTAAATGGGTTGTCGAGGCAGATTCGCTCAGCACTCCCTGCACCAAGAGCCTGTGCAAAAGACTTGTACTTTCAAAGCTCGTACTTTCCACTCCATATGCTGCTCACCTACATGCTTTAACTTTAATAGCCGAGAGAATTTCCTGGGATAAAATATTTTCACATTAATGGTGTGTGGTCTCCACACTGTGACCTGATAATGCTTATTTGTTAGTGTCTGTGTTGATGTTTATTGGTGTGTGTGTGTGTGTGTGCAGTTGACGGTTCTCTTCGTCCTTTAAAGCTGTATTCGGTGAAGGTTGGCTCTCCTCCTCGGGGTCATGAATACATCCTTGTGTTTAAGAGCCAGCAGCCATTGTTGGTGCAACTTGCTGTGAATGCTAGTTTCATCCAGCAGAGTTTGAGCTTATTTGTGTCAGGAGTGCCGAACGCTCCACTTTGTCAGGTGTGACCCTCTCAGACTACCAATCAGACGCACTGAATGCATTTGTGTAACCAAGCTGAATTTACTCACTGCTAGTTGGCATTAATTAGTAAGAATAATAGTTTCATCCTCTAAAAGTGTACCCTGTAGCAAGTTTTTTGGGTTTTTTTTTTATCCTGCAACTAATTGCTTTAATCGCCATTTATCAGCAATTAGTAGATTTGACAGCAAACAATCTGGTAACCCAAACGCTTTTAGTTGCCATTAATAAAGTGCATGTTATTGTAGTGTTGAACCATAAAATGAATTTAAAAAATCACATTTAAGGGCTATAAATGAACCGTGTAAACCAAAAATCTAGTTCATAGCAAATCTAATTCTGATTTTGGGAATGGGTTGTAGCCTACATGCACAATCCCTGCTTATCCTGAGACCTAGCCAAAATATAACTGCGGTTTAGCCCAATAAGCCGCAGTTGTAAGCTAAACCGCATCTTATAGTATGTCTCTTCTGTCCAAGCCCAGACATTTGCAAGGTCAGTACTGATCTGCTAGAAGCAGATTAACATTTGGCCAGAGTGTCTTAAAATATATAACCCATGTACTGTATGTTCGTGCTTAAGCAATCAGACTAACATGTCCTTCCCTGCAATCCTGTCTCTAGCAAAGCGGTGGCGAGGAGTGTCCTCCGTCCGTCCGTACAGCTGCATAGAGGGGCTCTCCACCCTCAGCTGCCCCATCCTGCCTTACACTAAACCTGCTGCACTAACCGAGTCCTCAGGTAACACCAATACACGTCTCATTCCTGCTAACCACAAAACAGACGCTCTTACGTCTGGTGAGCATAGTGGGTGTGAGTCAGTATGTACCTACAAAGTGAAATCACTAAACACACTAATTTGTTAAATGGTAAGTTTCACTATTTAAAAGAGACATTATTTGTCTTATTTGTAAGCATGCTGTCAGAGTTGGTCTGTGGATAGAAATTAAAGTTTGTTGGTTGGTTTGCCGATTTGGCATACACGCACGCACGCACGCACGCACACACACACACACACACACACACACACACACACACACACACACACACACACACACACAGCCTCAGCAACTCTACTGGGTCTTTAACTGGTTACTGTGATTTGGTCCTTATAAATAAAGATGCTTTGAATTGATTTCAACAATGTTACAGTCACACTAAAGAAGACAGTGTTTGGAGACTGTAGCACGATCAAAGTGTACAATAAACTTGTGATCTCATTGTTTTTGAAATGGAGACGAGGACCACGTCTGCGATCAGTTGCAGTCACGCGCTGACTTCAGTGGGACTTTGATGCATCAAGATAGCAGTACAACAGCACTAACATGGATTCATCTTGGTTTTAGTCTGCTATCAGTTTGGATTTTAAGGCTGGCGTATACTGAAATCTGTTTATGATAATAAAAATTAACTGTGGTAGATCAGTGAAACTTTACTGCCACCTACATGCACAGAAATAACAAAATGATACAAGAGTACAGCAGCCTTGCTTTTTTTTTTTTATGAATGTAACCAGAACACAACCAGCAGAAACAAGTCCTCTATTGCAAAGTGACACCTTGCAGGCAGGTTGACTTAGACTCAGGCTGATTGCAGCGTATTGGCAGTGTGAGACAGGTTGCCTCCCAACAAACCTTTGCAGTGGACATTCCTCTGGTTTCCCAGAAGTTGAGGGAGTTGCAGAGGTCTATGCTCTATGCCAGGGGTAGGGAACTCCAGGCCTCGAGAGCCGGTGTCCTGCAGGTTTTAGATCTCACCCTGGGTCAACACACCTGAATCAAACGAATAGTTCATTACCAGGCCTCTGGAGAACTTCAAGATATGTTTAGGAGGTAATTTAGCCCTTTAAATCAGCTGTGCTGGATCAAGGACACATCTAAAACCAGCAGGACACTGGCTCTCGAGGCCTGGAGTTTTGCACTGGCAACATTCAAAGCCTTTTAGCCTTGCAATAATCGTCATTGCTCGTATTAAAACACTTTCCGTTGACCTCATAGTTGTCTCATTTTGCATCCATAAGTAATATCAACATAGAGCCAAAAGCATCTGTTGCTTCCTAAATGCTTTTGGAACTCGCTACATAACCCAGATTCTTAAACAACCTGCTCCTTGGAGTTTACAATCAGATTACACCAAACTGCAGCGAGGAGATTATAAGGTCATACCCTCAGACAGATGGAGACGAGCACAGCTCGTTCATCTGCAACCTATATTAACACAAACAGCAGAGAGTGCAGGTTAGGCTAGTCAACAGTGATTGAATTTCCTCTCTCTCGTGCTGTGATTTTCTCCTTTGAAGCTCCGTTGCCGTCATCTGCCCAGTCCTATCTCCAGCCGAGTCTCCCTCTCAGGGCCAGCTGCAGCCTCGCTGACAGAACACCCACCTTCCTGTCAAACTCCACTCTCCACAGTAAGAAATCACCCGCAACACGTCTCCTCTGCCGTGTCATTAATTTCTGCAGTTTCATCAGGTGTGAGTCACCATCCATCTGCGACAGTTATGTACACATAAATTTCACAACTCAGAGACGCGATCAGAGAAATGCTTTGAAAGTTAATGTTGGGATGCTGATGTGGGATTCTGTGCGGGGTTTTTTTTTTATGTGTTGTTTTGTTTTTTTCTAGACGCGGGCCGTCGGCATGCCGCAATTACCCCTCAGTCTTCCTTGGACAGCGAGGTGGGTGTGTCAGAACTGGAAGATGACTCAATCTCCATGAGCTACAAACTGCAGGACATGACAGATGTGGAGGTCATGGCACGACTTCAGGAGGAGAGTGAGTTGACTGTTTAGATGTTTTATACAAAATGTGAGGGAAAATATGAGAAATCTAAGGAAACGCTGCTACAGACGGAGGTCGTGATGGGTTGGAATGGTACCCTCAGATTGTGGTTTTGTCCCCTTTATATTCTGAAGACAAAGTCGTGGGGTCGGTGGTTTGAATTATGGCTTCCACAAACGACAACAGCTGATTGTAGAGGCACTTTGCGGAGCTTTGTTGAACTATTACAGCTAATGATTATTTTTTGTTTGTCAGTTATGTCCTTGAATGAATTATGAAAAATGTCCATCAAATGTAAACTTACAGTGACTTTTTAAAAAATGGTCTAGTTTTGGTGTATAATCAAACATAGCAGATGATGGGAAACAGAAAGCCCGTTTCCAATTAGTTGACACAGGGTTCTCAAGCAGTACTTTAATTTTTAGTAGTTTCCTGACTTACAAACATGTGAAAAAATTAGAAAAGCGAACTGTAGGAAAGTGTTATTGTTTCTAGACTGCTGTCCCTATTCTCTTTCTACTCATCTCTGCTAATAAACTGATAAAACCAGAGTGTTTTTCAAGACATTTGAAACAGGGAGCCATCGCTGCCAAAATGTTTTCCAATGTGTTAGAAAGCGTGGGCTACAGTCGAGCAAAGCAAGGCAAGAAGTACGGCACCCGACTCACAGCACACTCCTACACAGAGCTGCCTCTACGCCTGTGCATCACAGGACTGGAAAACAGCTCTGCACAAGTGCCGGAAACTGTGTGGAACTAGAAGATCCCTGACCAAATCATCACACAGTCACATCACAAATAACCAACATATAAGTTACCTAGTGATGGAGGACAGGAAGGTAAACCGTACCTTCTTTTGCCCAACTATTCTTTATTGGTCAGCTTGAATAAAATACTGTGCATTTGTTTGGGTTTTGGGTTAAATGATTGGTATGAACTAACCGCACATATATAGTATTTAGTCAGAATATATGAACGGATGAATGAATTAAATCTTTATTTTGAACATTTAAGTAAACCATGTTAATAATTGAAAAAAAACAAACATACAAGACTGCAATAAAAGAGAACTATTATAATATTGTGATGAAACCCCATAGACTGAAATCCTTAAAAATATCTACCATTTCCTGTTCACTTCCTGTTTCCCTATTTAACTCATCATAATATGCGCTCCTGATCATATTGCGTAATATATATGTATACGCTAGCTATAAATAAATATGTCCCTTGTTACATTAATAAATACATATTCATGCTTTGTTCTATAATTATTATATATACATTATATCCGCACCTATCTAAAAACATAGTTTTGATATACTATTACGCATAGTAATTGTACAGTGCAACCATTATATCGCCCCCAGTGTGCAATCAGAATATCCAGTCAGTGTCAAAACAAAGAATTTAATATTTAACAAACTTCCTCATTCATATATTGCTTTATATTTTTATAGCCCTCCTTCTCTTCTAAAATATAAAGTAAAGCAGTTTGTTTACACAATAATCATCTGGTTATTTGTACCTAGATTGCAGACGTGGTCTGAAAATACTGCCGAGAAATCTGAAATCTGATTGTGGAAAAGTGTGACATTTTGAAAGGGGAACATGTAGAAACCCTGCTCATAGTAAACTGACTAACAGACCCTTTGCCAAAGCAATATGTGGAAATGCTGTCCTTTTACAAGCGTGAAAACACAGTTGGAGTTCATGTCATCCAAGCAAAAGATTATATCTGACTGTAATTAAAGACGTATGAATCAAGTGTTTTGGTTTTGATTGGACACCAGCAGGTACAGTGATGTGGCATGGAGCTCCAAATCACTCTTGCCTCAGCTGAAAAAGTCCTTAATCAGACACCAACTGTGCTCTTATGGAAATAAAGTTCTTCTCTACCTGCCTACAGCCACCCACAAACTTGCAGTCAGGCGTGAAAATTATTTGACATTGCTTTAAAAACGAACACGTGAACACCTTTATATATACTACAGACTATTAACTGTCTTTCCTTTTAAAAACCACCTCCATAAGAATGTTCATAAGTGATATTTAGTCCTTAAACTCCTTTTACAGCAAATGTATCCACATACTGTTTATTAAATTCACCGTTCCCTTTTCATGACAATCATAACCTTTGTGTGTGTTTGACACCCACCCTGGCTGTAAACAGTAATGTACAGCCTTGTGGAGGGACTGGAAAAGATTACTCTGCAACATTCCCAATAAATGGCTGACACTAACATAAATGTTTGACCTTTATGAAGTTCAAAGGAAGCGATATCTTGATGTGCTCGTGTGCTATTAAATTATGCAGGACATTTCAGAATAAACTTCCCTGTATCAGTCTGGTCTGCCGATTCAGTAAGTGAATAATGGATGAGTGGCACCTCCAGAAAGAAATGTATCCTATACCACGTACGGTTCATTCTTTCCACGGACAAATGCATTGATTTGTCGCCCCTGTAGGCCTCCGACAAGACTACGCCTCTACCTCAGCTACAGCTACAGCCACAGCCACGGCCAGCCGTCGCAGCTCCAGCTTCTCCTTGCACACCCTCAGGCGCAGTCAGATGGATCTCGAGGAGGAGGAGGATGAGGATGAGGAGGACGAGGGTTACGACCAGCTCCCGCCTCCCCAGCCTCGACTGTTCCGCACTGGCTCTATGCAGCGGGGCAGCCTGCCCCACTCTCACACCTTCTCCAGTTTCAGAGACTGCAGACGCAGCTCGACCACCCATCAGTTTTCACTCAGTGCACACTCCCAGTACTCTGGACCCTCTAGTCTGATCACAGAGACACAAACAGCATACACAAATAGCACAGGTGAGTGACCTGATCTGATCTGGGAACATATCTGATAGATGACTGTTAAAAGCTCAGGGAACAGTCAGTAGACTGTTCTATCAATCAGCATGTCAATGTTTAGAAATGCTCAAGAGATTTAAAAAGCTGATTAATGTTAACCAGGTGATAGCTAACTGTTTTAAGACTACATGTCAGCAAATGCAATCATGTTGCTCTTCACTCGCTGTTTACCCGCATGCAACCGAGAGCCGTTCACATGTAATTAGACTAAAAGAGGAATACAAACAGAAAGCTACTAAAGAACAGTTGTTCCATCTGCACAGATTGTGTCTTTATATGCAGACATCAGTCTATACAGATTATTGCATGACTGACTGATTGTTTTAGTCTAAGACAGATACTGCTGTTTCTTTGAGGAGCAAGTATTAGCTTTCTGTTTAAAGTCCTAACTTAAATTAAGTCAGGAGACGATAAAGAATAGTGCAACATTTTGAGTGGACCACATGAAAATATTAATTCTTTAATGGATAGGACGTGTCGTTCTGGTTAAAACTAAGATGCGGTTCTGCAGGAGAGTATACTATGCATTGGAGCTCTGCTTTGAGCGCTTACTTTCATATTCACCAAAGTGTCCCACCAAAAAATTCCTGAAACTTTGAAAAGCTAAATAAAAAAGCTAACTAGGCACCTGCAGTACCTGATCAGCTTTGTTGATGTTGTTGCATAGACAAGCTGCGAAGAAGCATGCCCAACCTGATCCGAGCTCCCAGCATGCCTAGTGTCCCCAGCATTCCATGCCTGGCTTCCCCTGTCAACCCACCCTCCCATGGTCCCTCCTCTTTGCCAACAATGCCCTCCCTCCGGAACAGCCAGAGCTTTGACTCATCGAGTGGGCTTGCACGACTCCAGTCCTCCAGTAAGACGCCTGTTTTTATGTGTGCGAATGATCAAAGAAAGAAAAAAAAAATCACTGTTATACACAGTTGAAGTTGCAGTATGATGCTTGTGCTTCATAATATCCCTTCAGTTCCTTCCCCAGGCCAGCTCAGTCACCGAGTCCAGAGTGTCGGGAGTTTTCCTATGATGGCACGACACACGCTAAAAGCCACAGCCTACGTGAGCCCCACAGTCCAGCAGGGACCCACCTCCACCTCTCTGTCCACCTCTGCCAGTCTGAACTCCATCTCCAGCAGTGCCGTGCTGCCTCAACCCCTCAAACCCAGCAGCAGCAGTAGTTTGCTGCCACAGGCCCTCAAACCCACCAGCACCAACCAGTCAGCTGTCCCCCGCAGTTCCCTCCCTCGGCCAGCCTCCTTTATAGGAACAAGTGGCGTCCCACGTCCGAGTAAAATCACCCATCCCACACGCAGGTAAGCACACATGTGCTAACTCCTTTGGATTTAAAGGAGAACTACACCAACATGAGTACTGACGTGTATGTGTAAAAACTCGCTTGATAACCTCGAATTTAGACCTGAATAGAAGGTTATCTCAGGGGATCACCAGAGGTGGTAAAATTCATCCTCTGATGACAGTAAAAGAATCATTTTCTGAGCCATGAATTTGTTAATCATTTGAAGTATATGATGACAGACTATTAGTGCTTTTAGCATTCAATTGAATGGCATTGTAGCAATCTTCAGGCGTGGCATTGGTGGTTCAATGGTAGCATTCTCGTCCTCCATGCAGGAGACCCAGGTCTGATTCCTGGCTAATGCCCTGAAACTTTAAAAAAAAGACAAGATTGTTTGTGGGATGATCTACCTTTTTAATTTAACTTTTATTTACTTATATGCTTATTTAATATGAGGGTTTTTTTTTCTGTCTGCAGTTTGCTTACTCCTCCAAAGAGCCTGGCTGCTCTGAGTGCCCTGAGGGACGGCAGTTGGAAAGATGGCTGCTACTGAACCCAAATAAGCTGAAATTTGAGAGGTGCACAGGGTATCGCTGTGTAGGCACCAGCTGATTTAAAATGTCTCTTTCAGCAGGTCTCTAGACTTTTGCTGCGACCTGTGAGAGTGACTGTTATCATGAATATAAGCACTACTCTTTGATGAAGACAAAGTGAGGACTGATGAGCGTACAGGTCCAGCAGGCTGGATCTTAACCTTGACCGACACACCACGAAACAACCAGGCAATACTCTGATAGTCAGCTGTTAAATGTGAAACGGATCCGCTCTGATATGTGTTTCTTGGTTTGTCGTTGTTAATTCTTGCATTGAGCAGAATAAACGTCTCTCTCCAACCGAAAGCTTAGAAAAATATAATCCATGCTTTTGTACATGCTTTTAATGATTTCATATGACTAGTTTTGGAAGTACTATTTTTTTCAGACTGTGGTGTCAGATATGAAGTTGAACCTGAAGTTGGAATTTTGTTACTTCCTGTGCCTGTAAACAAAAAGAAAAAGAGGAAAAAAAAGAAAAAGAAGCAATGTAATATATGTTAGTTATAGTTATTGGCTGGACCTTGCAGCACTTTGGATCGGAATTATGAGTAACACATTCAGATTTATTTTAAGTATTAGATCCGTTAATGACCGTGAACACACTTTATCTTTTGTTTAGTTTCTTTTTATTTAATGTTTACATTCATTTCCGAAATGTTCTTGGATAAGCATAACTGCTGCAGTGATATTGCACAAGGAGCCCTCATGCTTTTAATGGATAGCAAGAAATAAAAGAGGAAGTGAATTTTTAAAGTGAATAAAAGTATTTCAAAGCATTTTTGCACTCTTCCAGTCTTCATTAAAATTGTTTGTAAAGAATCAAGGGTGAAAAAAGATAAATTGCAAAAGGGGAACGGGATTATGGCCAGTGATGAGCTGCTGAAACCCTACCAGGAGCATGTTTGTGCACGAAAACATAGCTATAGGATCTCTAGGACACAAAAACGCCTCCATGATTGCAATTCTTTTTGTTTTTATGTCTGGACGCCTTCAGTTGTTTTGAGCGTCTCCCACTAGGACGAGACCCCAGAGCAGACTAAGGACATGCTGGAGAAATTATGTCTCTCGGCTGGCTTGGGAACAGGTGGCTGGGAGGTCTGGGTGTCTCTGCTCAGACGTCTGCCCCCTGTAACCTGGACATCGAGAAGTGACATAAGGAATGGATGGATGGCGAGTTGTAGCTTTACTTACTGTAGTTCAAAATCTATGCCTTCTTTCGCTCGGACATGACTCGGCTTAAAAGCATTTGGAGTAACAGTGGTGTAAGGGTAACAAGGGTGAAACCATATTCCTGTTTTCTTCCCTAGTAACAATACAATACTAAACCAAGTTCAGTCCTACATTCCTTCAGGTGTAAAGTATATCTGAATGCTAACATCACTTACATTATGGAAGCTAGTGACTTCTCAAAAAACTAAATATAGAATTCAGTTTTAGCACATCACAGTTAGGGGGTTACGAGGTTTGAAGTGGAAGATTCAGTCTGGCAGCTGTTAAGTTTTACAAGGTGGTCATGAAGTGACTAATGTTTAACAAGTGAGTATGTTGATTTTAAATCTCCAGAGTAACACTCAAACACGGTGTACTTTGACATACTGTACCTCAGGGTCGGTGACTAAAATCTCTTATCTTTTATCTTTTGCGCAAAATCGTTAAACCAGACCTGAAGACAGATATTGTGTGTGCAGTGCTGACCTTTTGGAGTGTTTGATAATGCCCAACAAAGCCCAAGAGGTATGTCTAATCTGCTTTCATCTGCGCTTTTGTGCAGATCATTTATACTAGATCGTTTTTCTCAATGGAATATTTTCTGGGGGGGGGTGGGTTGGGTTACAGGATGCTGTGATCAATCTAAAGACGCTGCAGGAGATTTCCAGGCAGCTTGGTTTTGAGTGGACAGTTTTGGCATATGAGCTCGGCTTCAACAGAACTGAGATAGGACGCTTCCACTCCAGCTCTACAGAGAAGAGTTTCCA
This sequence comes from Pelvicachromis taeniatus, assembly GCA_015108175.1. NCBI lineage: Eukaryota > Metazoa > Chordata > Actinopteri > Cichliformes > Cichlidae > Pelvicachromis > Pelvicachromis taeniatus. The sequence goes on along the minus strand of VURO01044200.1, from coordinate 6,674 downwards.
GGCCAAGGCCATGTTGGAAAGCTGGTAAAGTCTGTGTGTATGCTTTTCAAAATGTGGCGTTTAAATATAATCCCTATAGTGTGCAGTCACTGGTGTTTCTAAATCAAAAGCCAACATCTGATTATCTTAGCAGTATTTAGTCCAGTTTTATATATCATCTAAAACCATTGTCTTAAGAAATTTAAGAAGATGCCCAGCAATCTCACGTGAAAACTTATTTGTGTTTTACCATGGTCGCTTGGGCTTTCTACACACTCTGTCATTTTGATACAGCTTCCTTTTGGGGGGCTTTTTATACATCAGTGAATTTCTCTTCTTTCCATGAAATACTTTTCAGAGGTCCCTCTTTAATCACAGGTACGAGAAGTCGTGGGACAAGCCGAATAAGACCAAGCTGCTGCAAGACGGACTGGAGCGAGCCGGCAGACGGGACCTGGCTGAGAGAGTGCATTGCCTCCACTGGGGTCACCAGAAACTGAGTCAAAGGGTGGAGCTTCCCTCTGCCTTCCCCTTCCTCATCACAGTCCACAGGACCATCGACAACCGAGACGCACTACGTAAAATCAACGACCTCAGTCGTAGATTCACTTAAACCTGGGTGAAAACGCAAGTAGCTGTGGCTATGTCTGCAATTTGTGTTCTACATGTGCATATGTGATACTGCAAAGAAGCAAATGGACAGTTAAGAAGTAGATTGGACAATTAACCAACAAATCATGGTATATGCTACTTTTTGTAGTACAAGAAATTAAAGCTTTGCAATAAGGATAAAGGCTATCTTTGGACTTCTTTGATTTTAAAAAGTTTATTTATTTATAGTCATGTACAAAAGACAAAGGTCTAAACAGTACATGTGGATCAACTGTGTCTGTATGTTGTTATAGTTGGCTACAAATAGCACAGGTGTAAATGACATAGACTGCAGTATGTATGGCTGATGGGACCATTTTAAGGAGAGATAATTAATCATTAATTATTGGTGGATATGTATATTGCATTTAAACAAACATCTGACCATTAAGAGCCAAAGTTGACATGTGGCAGAATGGAAGCATATATTAAACTGCAGCGCAAGGGACATGATTTTTTTTTTAATGGTGGTATTAATCCATATATTTCATAGATATTTTTATGCATACTGTCTGAGTGTCACATATACCAGAGAGAAGAAGCTCTAATGTGTTGCAGCAAATCAAATAAATAGCCTGTGCCAGTCTATGACACTTGAGTATTAATCATAAATGGGGTTTGGGGAGTTATTAAGCATTAAATTAATATATTATGGTTTTATAGTGGCAATATGTGCTGGTCAACTATCTAACTGAGAGCAGGGACTCATAAAACACATTTATTGATTCACGATGAGAGTTGGATGAAAGGTTGACACCAAAGATGATACCATCTTCACCTCAGCTTAATCTATCATCTATTTTTATTATTTAGTTTACTAAACTTCTATTAATTAGTTTATTATTAAGTGCTGACAAAATGTAAAATGTGACTGTAAAAGGATAATATTAATAATTGTGCTTAAAGGCAATAAGGACTGAGACCACGTGAGTAATTATACATTACTACAATAATACATTAAGATTAATTGAAAATGTGGCAATTATATAAAAATTAAATAACACAATTACATTAAAATACAAGTAAACATATAAGACATAGAGATGTATTGAGAGTATTACAAAATAGTATTAGTTTATTTAAAAAACACAATTACATAAAAATATAAGTAAACACACAAAACATAGAGATCTATTGTTTAATTCCCAGAATTAGCAAAGGGGAAAAGTAGTGGGAGGAACCATATTATGTTCCGATCAATCAAATTCAGTTGACCCACTTGCACAAACCAATCAGGGGGGGACACTTTTTAAGCAAGGTTGTATGAGCGCACAGCGAGCCAGTGTGGAAGTTAAGCAAAGAAGCCTTCAAAATAAGATTATGTTTTTTAAAATTTGGATTTAAAATACTAATTTGCGTATTGTAAAATAAGAGTCGTGGACAAAATGGGATATTAAAATCCACCCACAGCTTAAAGCACTGCTTAAAAAGATGAACTAAAAAAACGCGCGATATCTGAACGCACAGCTGTATTTTATAGTGAAAGTTCTTCTCGGAATATGTCGCTCAAATCCTGGCTGTGTTGACACTTGGGCTTGTGTCTAGCTACTACAATCATAACAGAAAACAGCAATGAGGAATTCAGTGAAAATGAACAGAATCGGTAAAAAACCTTCCTGGAAGTGGTGTGCGGGTGTTTTTCTACATTGACCGTGACATTATGCTCATTTACAGGCGAACAGCTGTCAGATTTCAGACACCCCGGCGACCGTTCAGCTGTTAAGTCTCTGTTGCATTTATTCACACTCCTTATGTTAGATTTTCACGTGTAAACGGACGTGTCATTATCAGAGCTCGGGGCATTTGGCGTTACCGAGCATGTTTACCGCGTCACACGGTGCTTTTTGAAACACTGGCTGACGTGAAATAGCTAACTGATCGCTTAAGTTGCAACAATGGCCTCGGCGCTGAGTTGCTTTAGTGGTCCCGAGGTGTTGGAGGACGCCAATCACGCTCGGGGTTTGATGGACGGGTTGAAGTTGCTGTACGATTGCCAACTGCTCGGGGACGTTACTATCGGAGTTGAGTGCGAAGAGGAGTCTTTGGAGCACAGCGACAACCCCACCAGAGGTGCCGTCGACCAAATTTTCTTCTGTAGCCGCAACGTGCTGGCAGCTGCCAGCCCCTACTTCAAAAGCATGTTCACCGGCGGGTTAAACGAGAGCGTGCAGGAAACCGTGGTCATCCGCGGGGTCGATTCTGAGTCTATGTCCGTCATCATCGATTACTGCTACACGGGCAGGGTCACCATCACGGAGAGGAACGTGCAGAGGCTGTATGCAGCGGCCAACATGCTCCAGCTGGAGTACATCAGGAAAGCTTGCTCCAGTTTCATGACAAGGAGGCTGGACCTGTCTAACTGTGTGGGGGTACTGAAATTTGCTGACACCTATGACAACCCCGATCTGAAGGAGAATGCACAAGCTTTCATTGCCAGGAACTTTGGTCAGGTGTGTAATGGGGGGGATCTTTGCGAGCTAGACCTGAAGCAGCTGAAGGAGTTGCTGTCTCTGGACACCCTGGATGTGGATTGTGAGAAGAAGGTGTGCTCGGCTGCTCTGCAGTGGATCGAGGCAAACGCGGCGCAGAAAAAAGAGGATGCACTGCAAGCGCTGAAGTGCGTGCGCTGGAACTTGTTCACTGAGAAGGACAAGTGTTACCTGGAGAGCCTCATGGCAAGACCTTTCATTGAGAAATACCTGGCGTCATTTTTTAACAAGTCCCCGGAGGACGGCTTTGGCGTGTCTGCGACTCTGGATGTGCCAAAACACAGAATAGGTGTGAGTGCAAAAGAGATGATCCTCTTCTTTGGCCTACCTAATGATAACATAATGTGCTGCGACCCATACTCGGAGGACCTGTACTTCATGGCCCCTCCTTTAGAGGATCTGAGCAGTCAGGATTACAAACGCTCCACCATGGAGTCCTTAATCGCCTGTGCCACACCCGAAAACAACTTGTACTTGGCGTCCCACCTCTCAAAACACTTCTGGCTGTACAACCCTGTGCTCAACAGCTGGCAGGAGCTGGCAGAGAGGCCACTAGGCAGGATTCACTCCGGAATGGGCTACCTCAACGGGCACGTGTACCTTCTGGGAGGAAGAAACCCAGTGACGGATGCCAGACTGAAGGAGGTGGAGTGTTACAGCGTCCAGAGGAACCAGTGGACGTTTGTGGCTCCTCTGCCTCACTCTCTGGGTAAAATGCAGGTGGTTGCTCTACACGACCACTTGTATGTAGTGAACAAAAGGCGAATGCTTTGCTATGACCCCAAGAGGAACCGCTGGCGCCACTGTGGGTCGCTGAGGCGAGACAAGCTTCACAAGGCCTGCGTGTTCCAGGACCAGATCGTCTGTGTGTGTGACATCCCTGTGGTGAAAGCCTACAGCCCCACTAGGGGCGAGTGGAAGAGACTCGGCGACATTCCCATCGATAGCCGAGCTCTGAATTACCAGGTGATCCAACACAACAGCAAGCTGCTCCTCCTCACTCAGACTTTACTTCAGCACAACAAGAACAGAGTCCTCATCCACGAGTACGACCCGGCCAGAGACACGTGGAAGAATATCATGGCGGTGTACGTGTCCACCCTGGGGCCAGTATGTGTTTCGACGCGTGTTTACCCAGCGTGCCTTAGCTCTGCCCATAGCTTCTCCACAGAGGAGGACGATGACAGCGGCTCCAGTGCAGACTGGGATTTTGACGGGCTGACGGATGTAGACTCAGACTCTGGCAGCTCTAGCTCATTCTCGGATGAGAACTGGTAGTGGAGTGTGTTGCTATGTCAAAATGTCTTATTAATTACATTATTGAGTTTTTACAGGGTGTTTTTTGTCTAATGGGTGCATCGAAGTATTTATTCAGTATTAAAACAGGAGAAGCACGGGTTGTTTAAAAAAAAAAAAATCTCTTCATACATCTGATCAGGTTAATATTGGGATGCATAAAACCAGAGAAAAATGTTTATTGTGCCTCTTTCACAGTATTCATAGTATACAGAATTGCAATTCTTTGCAATAATTGCTGGAACTGAGCCATCACTCAACGCTGTTACTTCCACCTTTGCTTTTCCAGGTTCAAAAAGACGACTGGTTCAAAAAGGATCTGTGGGACTAAACGGGATCTGACAGTGAAAGTGCGAAACAAAAGTTTCACAGAGTAGAAAAGGAAAGAAAGAAAACTGATGGATTAGTAGTAGAGATTTGCGTCTTTTGCGTGCAACACCTGAAGGTTTCACACAGGTACCGCAGCTGTGATGCTTTGAGGACCTCCTTTCTCTCCTTTCTCTCCCGTCAGAGATTTTCCCACGCCAAACCCGAGCTGAGATATTTGAGCGGCGTCGCTTATCAAAGCTGTACCACAGAGCTACAGAAGAACCTAAAACTGTACGAATGTGCCCACTAGTACTCCTGAGTGGAGGATAAATCGACACGTTGTGCCGCTGTTAAGCTTTAACGTTAGGTTACATGAAGAGTTTTTGGGGTAAGCCATTCTCTTTAGCGTCAACAAATGAGCATGCGCGCTTAAGTCGGCGTGAAATCATGGCTTGAGTGTTTGTGATGTCAGACAGCTCAAGTGCCTCTTGTTTATGACTGTGAAATAACTGGTTGTGAACTGGGCATGAAAATTTATGGTCCTTTTTATGTAGTTGATGCACACGGCGACATCACACACACACACACACAGGCGGTGCTGTAAAAACTGCTGCATGAAGTCTAGGAGCCAATGTGCTGTACGCTCTCTCAGGTTTAGGCTTCAGCAGAAGCCTGTTTGCGATGACGAGGTTCCTTTTCAGATGTAGTGCGATCAGGATGTTCTAGTGACGGCTGATGTGTTTTATGATTTTTTGCAACCGTTTTTTGGGGTGTTTTTTTTTTTTTTTTTGAGTATTGCTTGGGTGTGATTTATCTGCTTGCCAGAAGACTGCAGAGAAGCCATTGTCCCGGCCTAGCAACCCCTACGCTATTTGCACTTACTGAGATAAATGGTGGAGATAAAATATTAAAAATCCTCATCAGCTGAATGCTGGATAACCCAATAATAATGTGTATAAAGTTGAATCAGCACCTCTGAAAACACTCAAGAGTATAATCATGAAGGACTCTTAGTCAGGGGATTTTTATCAAGCAGCTTTGGGAGTAAAGAAAGAGGGATTGTGGGTAATGACACGCAGCGACGGTGTGGTCTGGTAGAAATGCCGGTTTTACAAAATAAACTGTTGAATGAGTGCAGTCCTGACTGTCGCTCTGATGAATAATAACGTTTCTTGAAGTAGATGGGGTGCTTGGCTGTGGATTATAAAGCTGTTTTTGGTAAATGTGTCAAATAAACATCAGTGTGCGATGCAGAGCTACAAGTGTGTGTAGTGCTGAGTTTTACAGAAGTCGTATTTATTGCCACTGCATGGTGAAACTGGAAGGTTTGGGCTCTGAACAGTGGTCTTGTGAATATTGTGAGTTTAAAATGGTGCAAAACAGAAAAACAGTTCGAAAAGGTTCAAATTCCAGGAGGATTGAGTTTTAATAGAAAACTGTGTCATTAATGAAAGTATTGGTATTACTTTTTTTTTTCTTTTTTATGAGATATTCATGATGTGTTGACTGAATTGCTGCAGAACAATTTTTTTCTTTTTAAATCTTATGTTTGTATTTATTTGAGTCTGTCTCTGTTTAATGGATTTCCATTGTTAGATGTTCTTTCTTTTTTTTTCTTTTTTTTGTAAGTTGTACAAATTTGTACGAGGTTAATATATTCGTGCTGTTGGAGCATACCTACTGAAGTGTTTGTGGTTGAGTGATATGTCTGTATGTAAATAAGGATAATGGCATACATGATTTAAAAATAAAAATGTATTGATTTAAAAAAACCTTTTCTGAAATATTTTGTATTTTATATTTACTGTGCGGAAGTCTTGAGCCAGCCCTCATTTCTTGTTTGCAAGCGGTTAGACTTTTGTGTGTGTGTGTGTGTGTGTGTTTTTTTTAAGTGTACAAATTAAAAAACACACATAGCTGAGGCTGTGTGTGTGTGTGTGTGTGTGTGTG